>OY982572.1:2751955-2893464 GCA_963859945.1 Euplagia quadripunctaria | reverse complement strand
CGGAATGATACGGCGCATCCATATTAATATAATGTCGGGCGATTCCGGGATTTAACTTTCAATTATTTAATTCTATTGTCATTACTTTTCTTTTCTATTACTACTATATTAATAATACCATATTTTTTAAATATTTTGTTTCACTTTCAACTTTTTTTATATTTCCAGGCGAGCAAAGTCCTCCAATCGGTCCGCATACCATAGGACAGGTGAATGGGGCGTGTCCCCGGCTACACATACCTGCTCTATATTCTAAACATTCTATTCACGACTTTTATCATGACGTGGGTCGGTAGACACAGTTGTGTAGCTCAAATGTTTCTTTGCATTTTATTAAAAAAATATTGTTTTGTCAAATTCGAAATGTATAAAATTATAAAAATAGTAAAATACGATTCAAAACGCTACAGTTTTTACTAAAGCATGGTTTTTACATTGTACTCATTGTTTGTATTAATAATACTCTATCAAAAGTACCTACAGGATCATGTTGTTATTGGCCGAATTTAATCAATCAATCTTAAGGCGATAGATTTGATTTATACTCCGAATGTCATCAAAGCATTTCGCTTAATAGCATAGTCGAAATTATTATGTCCAATGTAAATGCATAAAATCGTCTTGTAGCATCTACAGATATGATTGTTGTTAGTAATTATTGTAGTGTCAAATTTCATAATTAATGGTGGGACTAGTCGCGTCCACTCTTCAACTATTGTAAGTCCTATATGAATAATCCCTAACACCGATAACCAGTTAGACTGATTTTAGATATTTTTCGTATATTTTTAACTAAATTCGATCGAGTAAAATTGACCAGATTTTTTTCTAATCGAAATACAAAGTTGTCTAATGGCTAAACTGGTCCTGTAATCAGCCGGATCATTCAATAATTAGCCTGTCCTTGAATGAACGTCCTTTAATTTTTTTAAGACAAGTTACCTGAATTTCTTCCGTGAACATTTCATTTATTTTAAAACTTCTTAATATTAGGTAAGCTCCTTTCTTCTATGACCCAAATATATCACACAAACAAATGAAGGATTCTCCGATCAGTCGATCATGCCTTGTGAACCGCAGCTTGAGAAAGTTCATAGCGCGATCCAGGATCACTATCTCGTTATATCATCGCTGGATGTCGCTGAAGTTTATTCTTTGTATCTAGATGTGACCACATTATCCACCAGTTTAATCACAGCATATGCCTGTGCATTGCTAGAGGGATAGGCAGGAGAAGCACTCCTATTTCGATGGCTATCGCCGTATTGCTACAATCACAGGAAATAAAAAAATATTGATTGGTAGCCTATCTTGCATTTGTGTTCTTTTCTTACAAAATAGAGAGAAAAAAAATTGGTGCTACAGTATCTACTTCCAACAATTATATAATTCACCATTCTACCTCATCGCTATTATTTCGTCAATTATTATTATTACATATTATTAATTTCGTCAATACAATATAATAGTGTTAGTATAATAATGTCTTTAATGCTTCGTAAAGTTCCTGACACGTCATAAAATTACTTACATTTGTGTCAATTGTTGCTCTCGAAAAAGGAATCGAGGTTTTCGTGAAACCACTACAATAGTCTCTCAAGTACTAAAAAAATCAAATAGGTACCTATTCTTTTAGTCCCGATGGTATCAAACTATAAGGTTGAGTAAAAACCATTTAGTATTTAATGAAATAAGAGAAAACTGAAAATAAATGAACTTCAATTTCAAGATTTTATAAATATCAAAGGTTTTTGTGTAATTCCTGTAATATTTTGTAAGTTAAATTAGCTTATACTAGCAACCCGCCCCGGCTTCGCACGGGTAGCAGACATCTTCAACAATCATCAACATTTTTTAATCAATTTACACAAAATCTAAACAAATTATACACCTAAACCTTCCACATGAACCGACCAACCGAATGAAAATCCGTTCAGTAGTTTTCAGTTTGTCGCGAACAGACAGACAGACGCGGCGGGGGACTTTGTTTCATAATATGTAGGGATTACTTATTGCCAAGTACTAGGCCTGCTATTACTTAAATTGCGAACGCCAGACAAAAAACTTAAAAAACTCCGGACACATGGGTGAAATCGAGATTCTTTCCGGACACCTTAAATAAAAGCCGCTTCCATTGAAATTTTTTAGCTTGTTAACGATTCATCTAACAATTATAATTGTCCTTTGGCACAGAGTGTCCGGGTTTTGTCCGGACACTTTTAAAAACCCCACCCGGACGCTCCCCGGACGCCCTCTAAACTAGGACAAATCCGGGGAAACCCGGACGGATGGCAGCCCTACCAATTACCAAAGTATAAGCATTATGTAAGTTCAAGAACCGAGAGTAAGACCCGGGAATATTTTATATGAATGTTGCAAAATTCCAAAATGATATGATATGTTCTAATTAAATCAAATCAATAAGTTAGTGACTACTAATTTATTTACAGAATTTTAATAATAGTTCGCCTCATTGTGTCAGTTTTCTCAATTCTGAAGGGTGACCTCTTTTGTGGATCTTGGCGTGTATTAAAGTCCGCCATCTACGTCTGTCTTGGGCTGTGTGTAGAACAGTGTGGATAGTAGTACTTTCACGAAAATACTTACAAATTATAATATTCAAATCATTATAAAAATAATAAGGCTACGTAAAATAATTATTATTATTTCCGTACTAGCCACTAAAGAACATTTCATTTGTATACACTCACTACGACATTATTAAATATTTAAGTATTGCAAACTACATTGAATATAACTCAATGCTTTCTGATCACTCACCATTCTTCTTTACCATTTCAAATTTGAACATCTTCGTTTATAATATTGACGGGAATTAACGTGATCACGTATTCAAAAGGTATTACGACGCGTTTCGACCAGGTTGCACTGACCGTGATGCCTTTAAAAGTTAGTATAAAAAAAATAAAAGGCAGCATTTTACGATCGGTCACCTACCAGTAAGGGATTGTCCATTAAACACGCGAGGCTCGACAGTGGGGAGGAGGGGTGTCCTGAAATATCACGTGTATTAATTTTTTCGTAGAACGCGCGATTATATCTGTATTTGAAGATAATATTATGAAATTTTTAAATATATACATGTGATGATGGCTCGGGGGGGGGGGGAAGTAGTCTAAAACCTCACCACGTATCACCAAGGGGGCTAAATAGTTGCTAAAAAACATCACGTGATTAATGGACGACCCCTAAGCATCTGTTTTGTTCGGAATTTTCTATGTAAAGAGCTGCAATTCTTCTGCTAAATTAATCTTGCTATAGAACTTATATTATCCCTTGACATTACAAAGGACTACCACTGACATTCATGGAATATTCATTTAACAAAAAAATATACATTTAATTATGTTCTAGTCTAAGTTATGGAAACTAGTTCCCCTTTTGTACGTAACGTACTACTGACATTTGTTAGACTCGGTCGATTTTGATATTAATTGCAGTTATTTACTATAAAAAATGATAAAGAGCTAATCGTAAACCATTGGTAGCGGTTTGAATAACTACAAACAAAAGCAATATTAAATTTGTTGATTTTTTGTTGCCATTCATATGATATTAAAAGCATATAGTTTTATTAATTGTCATATCATCCGCAAGATTTCCTAAAATAAATCAACGAACGTTAAAATAACAAAATATATTAAGTTATACAACTTTAATTTTTTTATTTTTGTGCCTGTAAATGATTTTAAATAACCAACCCTTAGCTTCAACTCAACGTACAGAGCTTAAAAAGCCAATTATAACAACGATAGTAATCTAACTACTTTATTTAAAAAGTTCGAAGCATTCTGCAAAATTGTGTCGCAGAATATGAACAATAATAATTAAGTTCGTAGCGCCACTGGTGTGAATTTCTCTTCTTAATCAAATATTCACTCTCTCAATAGCAGCTTATATGAAATCCTATTTATTTACGACTTTTCAAAATGAATAACTAATAATTATCTGTTTTAATATAAATTAATTTAAATAAATAAGTAAGTATACACCTTCAAGATGGCTACCCAATTTGTTAAAAGGCGTGAGAAATATTTATTTAATTTTTGTTTTTGACGTTAAATGTTAATAAAAATATGATCTATATAAACCTTAAAATGTTACAGACCACTTATTGCGACACTTATACTGTTTTGCGACATAATTTCCAGTTTGCTTAGAGCCACATGCCTGTCCAAACGGACAGCACCTTTTAACACTAGGAACCATTAAAATAGTTTTATACGAAATAACCGTTCACGAAGCATTTAGACATAGTTAATTATAGATAATACCGTATGCTTTCATGACATTGCCTTTATTAATATTAGGAGCTGCCCTAAGATATAGCTCTAAATTAGCTTATGCCTTGTATATTTGTGCCTTGATAGTAATGTTTAAAGTTGTGAACACCTCTTACATAGGCAGGGGTAGGCAGAGATGTATAAATCATCCTACTATAATTTGGGAATTATGGGAAAATTGGGAGTATATTGAACGGGAAAGGTAGGTAAAAAGGGTATATACTGAACGTAACGGGAAATTGCTTATACGGATGTATTGGGCAGTGTAAGAAATAGTTCGAGAACAAATTTTTTATTTATAAAAACAGGAAAAAAATACCATATTAAAATGTTGTGCTCAGTTACATGAAATTTGGTTTAAAACTAATAAATAGTGTTTTAATAATATCGATACTATCCATGAAAACGATTGAGTTATCGATATACAGGTAGGTCGTGAATAAATCTATGTGCTCTGTACACTAAAATTAGTTAAATGTACTATTACTTCAAAATTACATTTATTAAGGCATAAGCTATAAGAGAGTAGAGAGAATAATTATAGTGTTATAGGTGCATACCAATATAACACATTCTCTTGCAAAATTACTTAATTTAAAGTAAATGTATCTCAATTTGAAAAAAGACAATGTAAACTGGGTGATCTTGCAACAGAACGTGTCGATAATCTTTGTACTCGAATGTCGACATTGCCCGGTTAGTCTCAAAAATTAAGTTGTATTAATTTATTTCAAACTACCGGGCAATGTACACATTTACCATTATTAATAGAAATAGTTAAATAATGATTAACAAGTGGCTTTGAAATAACACGAAATATTTGTTTTGTTCCTAAAGGGATTGAGTAGTTCTTAGACTTGTAAGTGAATAAGGTGCTTCTTATTTTATTTATTCTATTTAAGCACAGCTTAAACTCGCAAATAATCATTATAAATGCCTAATCTTTGTTAACATTTAATCACATTTATATTTTGGTACGAGTGATCATTTGTTATACATAAAATGTTATGTTACAAAACTTGACAGCATTCGTAAGCGATTTGGGCTCATTCGTTCAACTTAACATTGCACTCACGTAGAGGTATATTACCCATTCTACCACCTCTGTCGTTTTAAAGGGTAAGATCTCATTAGTAGTTAAACATTTTTGGTCTGCTGTCAGATTTTAATATGACAAAAAATGGTTATGTAACAAAATTATTATTACATTATTCTATGAGAGTCATTAAAATATGACCGAGTTATCAAAAACGGATCAAATATTTTAAGTCCTTCTAATGACTCTAAAGTGTTCTTTGAAATGTCTCTAAACTCAAATGTTTATAATTCTCACTTACATTTTATCTTATATCGATCTTGTTAATTGTGTCAATTACGAACATTACAAATTTTCTTCGTGTAAATTGTAATTCTTTTTTGTTATATATCGTCTCTATAAGTGTTGTTTGACCAAATTGTTGTTTAAGTGGTTACATTGTTGTATAATATAATTTCTAGTTCTATTTAATGTGCGATTGAATTGTTTCATTCGGTGACAGTTTTAAGAATGATCTTTATTGAGATTAAATTATACATATGAGTGAAAACGCCCTAAAAGTGTCTAAGAAAATATCTTTTTGCCATCTATATATGCTATTAGCTATGTATAAACCCCATGGTGGGGGTTGGGCAAATGATTGTACCGCGCGCCGAGACGGAAATGTAATTTTTTTTTAGCACTGCTAGTATGACTCTTAATATTTTAAATGGCTTATACATGTTGTAATCGAGAATTTAACGACGACGAGTGTAAAGAATAGTAAAAAAACCGAAATTAAGCAATACTGTTAGCTGAAATCCGCCCGTCTTCGTACATTATCTTCCGCTTGGTCTGACCAGGACGCCGCGGCGTTTCAAATTATCATAACTCATATTTATCAATCTACATTTATATTAATATTAAGCTGTCATTGAATCAAACAATACGTTTTAAATTCTACGAATTATCGTAAATTGTATAAAAATTTAAATGTGACCTGATTGGGTATTTTCTTTATTAATCGATGTTATTGAAAGTTGGGAACAATACGAGGGAAGCTACGATGGGTAACGGAAATATAATGACTTAAATTTAAAATATTCTTTAACGAATAAACAATAATTGTACTTAAATTAAAAATACATTTCAAGCACCATTCACTGCTTAATTCAATTATAGTAAAAATAACTCAAATGTGTTATTTTCAAATCTAGTCATATTAATTGAGAAATATTTTTAATAAAACAGTTTTTTGCATGAAATACATAAATAGCTGTAATATAGCAATAGTCTGTAAACTGCAGTATGTGTTAAAGTCGTGGGATTAACTATCGGCGGAAATCAATATTTAATCTAATCGAATATCTTTATGTGAAGACATCATACTTTTACTTTACTTGTGATCAAAAGTACGTAACCACTCCGAAAATAGTAGTCTCATTTTAACCGTGCTAATTAAGACATGTTTAGCAAGTTAATAACCACGGGAGCTTAATAACTTTCGAAATTATAGCCAATTATAACCATCACAGGTTTTAACCCAACCCATGATGTATCCCAATTAATACTACGAATATAAGAAGCAATGCTTGTAAAATGTCATATCTTAGATATAAGATTAGGTCGGTTATTGGTAATCGCCGATAGTACCAATACTCCACTAGTGCAGATAGCGAAGCCGTTTTGTAATTGGCGTGCGACTAGCGGTGGTGATACATGCTTTAGTACAAATCAGTAAGATTAAGTCGTTTTGTGCTGTTCGTATGTTTAGTTATTTATATACCTTAGTTTTATTAGAAAAAAAAACGCTGGAGATTACCGATGATTTTGTAAAAATGACACGGAAATTGAATATAACATTTCCTCACAATGTTACAAGCTATCAACCTATAGTTATGTTACATATGATCAATAAATAATAATTGCAACTTTACTGTGTTAATGTTTATAGATGTTCATTTTAATAAACTTAGTTATAATAACTTTTAAACTTTCGTGTTTCATGATATAATTATGTATTTACGGGAATTAACGCGATTACGTATGTAATACCTTTTCGTGATCGCGTTAATTCCCGTAAATACATAATTATGAACTTAGTTATTATGTCAGACTTTCAATATTCATCCACAGTTTTATATGTGTACCACTTTTGTGTTTTTTTTTTTCACATAATTTTAATGTATTATGTATTTGTTTTTAATGGGAAATATTCTTCATCACCTTACTTTTTATAAAACCATCGGTACATTCTGACGACAATTAAATAAACCCTAGTCATAGTTAGTATTAGAAATATTATTTAGATAACTGAGATTTTCCGCAACAGTTTTGTGATAGGAGTGGAGTTTAGTTCAACGTTGGGTGGGTTCGAACCCACAACCTTTGATTGGACCTCCGAATCCGAAGTGGCTTCCATTTAAAGTATGATAATCCCTCTATTGTCGCAAATCGGAACTACACATCTGTCAATAAAATTTCGCTATGCCGGAACACCGAGTGTTAGCTGGCAAGATGTTACTGCATTTAATCTACACAACATGCATATACTGAAAAAAAAGGATACAATCAAATTGAGAACCTCCTCCTTTTTTAAGGCAGTTAAATAACTTTCGACTTGAAAATAAGTCAGTTATCAATTAAAATGATTACTACAACATCATAGTTATCTAAATAGTGTTTCATTTATAATTCAATTATAATAAAATGCACTCATTCATGTGATATTTACTGAATACTACGTCACACTAATAATTCATGTTTTATTCATAAAGAAAATGCTGACAATTTACACAGTATTTGAAACGTTTGATATTCTTCAATATTTTCGAGTGATTGTTGGAAATTGTTAGCATTATGTGTAATTAATTGTAAAAATGCTTACGTTCCACTGATGTAATGATAGTTGAAAACCTGTGATAAGACTAACGTCTCGTCACCACACCCACTGTATAGTTCAGTTGCTTGGAAAATTATTCACATCATTTACATTTTTATGGATTAAAATACTCGCTAAAACAATTATACCAAAGTAATACCTACGGGAAAGAAATCCATAGACTTTAGACTTGACGACACACGTTTTCTTAGCTGGCAATATTATTTTGCCATGACGCCTAGCGATGTAGTAGTAGACATGAAATGATTTGCAAATTAAAGAATAATTATATATTTATTTTGACAATATTCTTCACTTTTATTATGGCTAAGTAATTTCTGTAATTCCGGACTTTACGAATAATGATGAATATTAATTTTTTTTCTTACTAGACAAAACTTAACCCATTTTTTTTTTAATTTATAAAAGTCAGTCGGTACCTAAGTCGCTAAGTAAATGAATTTAATATCTGCATAAATAATTTCAATTTACTGACGATTAATTTATGTATAATTCTAGTGCTGGATACGGAAAGATTGTAATTTTCCAAGCAACTTTACACACGTAACGTAAGAAGGAGCTGTAATCAGTCACCATGCCTTGTATCGGTAGTGAGGGAGCGAGAGCTTCGTAGGAACAGCTAGGCTGTGCTATTATGTAATGTTTCTTCAATAAACATATTGTAAGTTACCCATTGAAGTGTTTTATTTAACATCTCTGTTGTCTCAACGAAGCCGGTGATAAAATCATAGTGTTAACCTTCCTTTGTTTTTTTAAAGGCAAAGCCTGTACTATGATAACCAGAGTGCTGATAATAATACTTATATGTTACCAAATACATACATATTATAGATAAATTAAACCCAACATAGAACAAATGATCGTGTTCATAACACAATTACCTATTTGTAGGTGGGAATCGAACCCACGCCTTCTGGCTTAGCAGTCAGGATCACTCACATCTAGACCATCAGTCCCGTCGATTCCTTTAATCCTAAAGTTAATTCATACATATGAAGAACTCTGCCTTAAATAAACCTTTTATTGAGGACGGGTTTGTCTAGTTAGAAACTAGAAATATTTATTTACTAGCAGTATTTAATATTTTTACTTTCATTCTCAGATGCTCAATAGGGTTGCAAGATGGTGATGGATTACTTAATTAATTGATTAAATAGTTCTCAGTTTCAGTTACTCATCTCATTTCAGTGATCTCATAATATCGGCGGTGGAAAAGTTGCTGTCCATGAAAATACTGGATGCATAAAATTGCCGACCGATTTCTGCACAATCGCACAATTCGCAAAATACACATGTACACACAATACATGAACCATGGGTGGCTGGCAGACAGTCATTTTGGCAGCAAAAAATATGGACGTCAACGATTTAAATTACATAGTTATGGTACACATCAGAAATAAAAGAATCTTTATTTTGGTAAAATCTTTATTTCCAAAAAGAAAATGGTTCACAAATTACAGAATAAATTGTCATATGACATAACAAGTGTTATCTTTCACATGCATTTTTATATAAAAATACATAAATGTGGCCTTACTTTATAACAAACTGAACACATGCAACTTGCATTCTTAATTCTGAAGTTGACAATCAATACATATATAAACATCAAATATACATATATCTTTCTTAAGATACATACTTATTGCAGGATTTAAATACATACGAAACAATTCATAAAAAGACATTCAAAGTGAATAACAATGTCTTACAATTTCATGTCAATAAATTGATATTAAAAAAGCTACCAAGCATTCAGCCAATTATAATATGTTTTAATAAAAATGCGACAAAAATGTATTTCATAAAAGACAAACGAAGTGTTTGTATGCAGAAAAATACATTTTCATTTTTCGAAAATTAGTATTGTATTTTGTTCCATTACAACCTTATCTTACTTAAAACTATTTTCAAAAAGAATTTCGCTTCTAAAATTCTATATCAGAAGCGGTTACAATTAAATTAATATGAAATAATTTAAATATTAAACCAATTTTCTAAAGATCAGGTGCTGTCACTTTCCTATTACCAATGCGAAAAGGACTTATAACTTATTCATTGATTTTTATGATAACTAGATAAAACTCAAAATAGCTCAGATGAGTCTCCAAAAGATAAAAAAAGGCGAGTCATTAGAATACAAGAATTGATAGACACCACACTTGATGAATAAAATAATTACGTTTTGTTAATTATACACGTGTATTCGTCATCTAGCTGATACTAAATCTAGGGATAATTGAATTTTAATTAAAAAAAAGAAATAATCATATATATTCGTTTCATAAATAAGCATTTAATAAGAGTAGATTTTTCAATTGTTAGTTAAATATACTATAATCTGGTACGCAAATATTAGTTATTTTACAGGATATTATTCCTTGTACCTATATCACAATACTTTCATAGCTACATAATTTGTAAGGCGAGATATTTAAATTGTATGGCTTCGTCAATTTTCCAAATATTTGAGAATTAGAGTCCCTGTACAGATTGGCATTACTACTTGACTACGAAGTATGTAATACACCTTAAGATTGTGAACATCGTTACTGAAGAAGCAATTTCGTAATATTATAAACTGACGAAATATTATGGACTGAACGTACAGTTTACAATTTAACGTATTATTTTTCAATAGTTTATCTATGTCAAATTCTAAACGAATCTGCAGGGTTCATCATCTATCTTAAACCACGTCTCTGATTGGTCGGTAAAATCAAAATAATGTAACCTAACGAAATCTAATATGGCGGCTCGGCTCGGATTCACGTTCAACCAATCAGCAAGGAAGGTGCGTTTTGTCCCGAGCGAGTTGGATATCAGTTCACAATTTGACGATTTGATATTGACAGATTATAAACTAACGACAAATAATACGTTAAATTGTAAACTGACTGCAGTTCATAAATTTTCCGTCAGTTTACAATATCTCGAGTCAGTCTATAACGATGTTCACAGTCTTACGGTGACATTTATATAGAGATTTCTGTAATCCAGTCTTTCTCTATAGGGAAAGGATTACAGAGCACAAAGGTTTCAATCATTGGTCTATTCTAAACAATGAAAACATTATCTGATAATTGAAAAATCTACCATAAACTTGTATATTAAGTAAGTGGTAATAAAATATCAAAGATGAAGTACTTAAATTAAATATATAGCGTGCGTGGGTACTTAGAATATAATATACTGAACATTTTCCACAGACAAGCTTAACTTAAGTTATTATTATTTTGTTTATAAAATGTACTCTATGGACTTAGTTACCCTGCAATTGTTGGAAGGATATTGTTGTCTGTGGAACGTAATATCATTGGAATAGACGGACTGTGGGAACTAGACTTGATTAGAAAGAAAAAATCTTACTATGCAAGGTGTTGCAGAAACTTGTGGTCATATTTGCTCGTTTGCCCCTATGAAAAAAAAAAATACTGAAAAATGCATCCTTTGCAATTAATGCTTATAGCTTAATTCATACCAGACCTCAGTCTTACGAAATATTATCTTTGTCGGTTACTTCTCAAGATCAATTTGTCAATTTTAAAATAAGATTTCTATATACAAAATCAAGAATTTTTCTAAACTTTCAGAGGTTTACGTCATTTATGGGGACTGTCATCTGTAAGACCTTGTATATCTCGATTAAAAATAAGAAATTGAATCAAGAAAATCTTCTAAATAGCAGACATAATTTCGCATGTGATGGTAAGTATTTACTTCTATGACACATTGCGTTCTGTCTTTTCACTTCAGATACGAACCGACCACTTGGACCACACATCGTCATCATCAACATGAAGACACCTTGCAACGTGTTTTGTCAAAATAAAATAAAAATAATAAAATATATGTAATGATACATTGCTTTGTCATGGAGTGTTACTTTACATTTTTTAATATTTATCGAAGTATGCTAACATAAATGTAAAAAAAAAACTGTAAACATAGTCCGTCTACTTCAAAATTAAATAACAAAATTGTCAAAAAAACAAAACATTTACGAAATACTGATCGTAATTTAGGAACTAATAGTAGCCGTTTAAGATTCAAAATCTGATACAAATTTCAGTGCTTTACAAATTTGAGAGCGTACGTTTAACATAAAGATACTAGCAAAATAAGGCCATAGACAAACCTCTTTATCACAGCTGTTAAAATGCATACAATACAATGCATTATCCCTTGTAATAAAGCTAAGTGCGAACATGGCTTAGCGGATGCCCCCACTGCTTAAGACTTGACTATTATTTTATCAACAACTATATTAAGAAACATGTCCAACTGAGAAGGACTTAAGGAAGGTCTACGGGCTTGAGAGATTTCCTTCAATTAAATTTTTATATGATTCGATTTTCCTTTTTTGAGGGTATCAAAAGGGTTTTTACAGGATCAACGACGTGCTTCTAGTGTCGTAAATATCCATAGGCTAAGGTCATCGCTATCCATCAAGCGATTAATAAGCTTGTTTGCCAAGTAGTGGTATAAAAGTTTTAGAAAATTTCAAAGCTACAATTCTATTAATTTTTATATGTAATGTGAACTTTTCAAAGAGAATGTAATGAAATCTAAAATAATCACTCAATTGTAAATGAAAACATAAAATAGTATAGTAGCGGGCTGTTGTCTCTGCTTACCTCCAATTGAGAAAGGCGTGAGATTATGTTTGTATGTTTGAATGATAAAATAATATACAAAATCAAAGCTTAGTGGGACCAACCTCATTATCTTAATATCTATGTCTTACGGTAAAAAAAGTAACGAGACTTGCCTATGGTCGGTCGCGAGCGAAGCTATCTTCGCCGCACTGGTATACTACAATGGCTCTGAATTTTCCTAAACCTTCGACGTAGAAAAATAAATAAGATACTTAGTAAACAATACTTAATAAAATTATAATTATCAAGAAGTTTTGTGTCTATAATTGAATTGGTTTTTAAGGCACTTTTTAAATGCTCAAAGGCGAATCAACATCCATATTGATATAAATACCGTGGATTTCAGATTACAGGACCAAATGTAGAGTGTTTTAAGACCAGCCTGTAACGCTTCTGGCCCATCACATTACTTGCTATTGTACTTCATGAACTAAATAATTATTCTCGAAAAGAAAATATAAAAGAAAGAAAGAAAGAAGAAAGAAAGAAAATACGTTTATTCTGGTACAACTAAACGAGACGCTAACAGAGTAAAACAGTTATCAAATTCTTAACATATAGCTGAGTTTTAGGAGATGTACCTAGCTTAACTTTACAAGACGAGAAGTAGTCATCTCGCGGTCGCACCAAAATGGGAGCCCAGTTCAGCTTTGTGCCGGGCACTGCTGGGTGCCTGACGTTGGTTTTCAACTGGGCCCTTAAAACGATTGGCATTGTAAGTAGATTACGAATTAATTAGATATTTAAATTAAGAATTATGAAAGAACGTACATGTCAAACAATAGTTTAAAAATAAGTGTCCCGATAATGATTTGGAAACAAAAAAAAGAAGATTCACCAAATAGGCTATTCTTTGTCATTAGTTAATATTCGATCGTTATTTGATTATCAATCGATTTAAAATTTCATCGATGAAATATTTTTAATTTACAGCAAATTCTAAAATAAATCAATTATCATAGTTTGTCACAGGTGCTATAATTATGTTAATAGTTTGTATTTCGAACGTCTTTAAAATATTTGACATACACACGAATTCCAGAAAAAGAAAAACGTCAAAATTGAATTCAGATTGTAGATTTTTTTTTTAAATTGTTGCCATGTAACAATTTTAATACCGGACGATGTTTACTGGTCGTTCTAAAATTAAGTTCGGAAATAAATACTATCAAATCTACAATTTTGCCATCGTCACTTCATGTAACGTATTATTGTCAACTCAATTCTAGACACAAAATAAATGTTGCCCGCAAGTTTGGTCCCCGGACACTATCCACCTTACATCTATCAGTACAATTTGGTAAGCGGTATACTTTATACACTAACACTGGTATCGTTTGAAGTGTAAACGAATCAATAATAATGTTTATAAGACATTGTGTTTCTATTTTCAAAACATTAGTTTTATAATTCGCGCCATCTATGAGTGAGTTTTAGGATCAATGATTTCAATAAAAAATTGTCATTTACACTTCACTACTTACCTTACAAATTGCTAATACATGTTTGCTTACCAAAGGGTTTGAGGACCAACAAAATTAATGGTTATAAATAATTATGTATAAATAATAACGATCGCATAGAGATTAAACGGAATTATTTTTATAAATAGTTTTTTTTTACCAATTAAACAAAACAAATTAAATATTTTAGAATCGATATTTTCTTTTCAATTATGTATGTATGTATCTCGCAAAAAAGAAAACATTCAAAGTTTTAATTATCTCAAAACTGGTAGTTTGTATTTTTTTGGCAACACCTATCGCTTGTTTGCGAGACTAACGACATAACTAAAAATTATTGATTTTAGAGAACGACAATGTTTTGTGATTTCCGCTACAGTATTTTGTTCTAAATATACAGTGAACTTGTCGCTTTATAACGAACGTTAGCACGAATTCGGTGTTGCATTTTTGTTCACCATAAAATATCAAAGATTTTTGATCGTTTGGCATACTTAGTTCAATTCGACTGAATTTTGAATTATGTCGATATTCTCGCAAACGAGCGATATGTAATGGAAATTCGGATTGTTTCAGTTCACTGAACACTTTTTGTAAATTTTATCATCATTTAAAATGCGATCGACATTAGTCTAACTACTAAGTACAAATCATCGGAAATAGCCTTACAGTCACTCTAGTACAACATTCACATTGTGAAACAATTATCTTCAGTCATAGAAAGAACATTACTTTGGCTGATATATAGTTTTGGTTTGTTTTTTTTTTATATTTTAAATACAAAGTTTAAAATGATGAAAATGAAATGTTGGCAAGATAAATACATTACTAGTATTATGACACACTATCTTAGATAAACAGTACTTAAACGTTGAATGCTGTCGGATTGCTCGCTTACGTTAAGGGCGCTGTTAATAAATGTATGAAGAAGTCGAAGTAAACTTACAAGGTTATTTCCGAGGAGATGTATGTTCGTGTGTGTGTTACAGACACTAAACACTAGGCATGAGTCGGGTTTCGTACGAACCAAACGTTTCAAAGTCCATGAGCGCGCCGGTACGTTATAAATACATCACATTACTTATAATTACACACTAAACAGCCTTTTTTTGAGTTTTTTAACTTTTTCATTTTTAACAATACGTAAGGAATCATTTTCCCAATTAGAGGAATGCTCGGAGTGGGAAAATTATTTCTTATGCTTTTATTTAATTTGGGGGGACAGCAGTTTTAGCTTATATCATTAATCATAATATGAAAAAAGTATAAATAAGTTTATAAGTTTATTTTTTATTTGTGTCCGTGACAACTGTGTGTCGGTTTTAAACTAAAACTGTTGCCTCCTCGTCAACAACGATATACATAGAACGTAACAAGTATCGGTTCATAGTTTAAATATGAATCCGAATAAATCTCCACGCATTTGTGATAACACGTCAATTTGTAACCTATTTTAAAGTTTCGTCAGACAGGGAGGTAAAACCTTCAAAAAACGAGATAAATGTCTCAAATATAAAAAAAAAATGCTTTAAATTCAATCGAATGTCAAAAGATTCCTTTTAAAACAATAGTTTAGATATTTCTAAGTCGGTACCTTATTCATAGAATAACTGGGGTTACCCTATCTGAAATGAGGTCAATTTAAAAATCGAATCAGGTTCCAAAAGATTCCAAAAGGGACTACATTAGTAAAGTAAAAATCTCCCTTTTTACCTCACTCGATAAAGGGTATCTTTAGGGTTACCCTATATAAGATAACGTAGAAATGGAAACCTAATCGGGTTACCATTTCTACCTTATTTCATAAAAGGTGACTCCTTTCAAAACCTAATTCGTTTGAAATGTAAGATGTTTTTAAGTCTCGTGCTGTGATTGTTATTTTTAGCAAGAGAATAATGACATAATAATGACATAATGACATCTTATAACTAAGTAGCATCTGAGTGTGACTCTAAAGGTATTGTGATTGATGATCGTAACCAGTTCCAGGATACTTGGTATCTGTGATGATTAAAAGAGAAAAAGATCAAACTGCTGAGTAATTAAGAATAAAATGGAATTACTATAATACAAAATCCTATGAACACTGTTACAATAGGCAGTGACGAAATGCTTTAAATTTTCAAAACCAGTCTCATTTTATGAGAGTAATACCAATAAATTTATTTTCAAAAACTTTTGGATTACTTATAAATCTTCGAAAAAGATATTCGAATTTTTGCGTTAATTGTAAAAACTTAGCTCTGCATTCCACAAACGATAACTACGCTTGTGGATTGCATCTTGTCTAGAAGAACTGTTTCAGATTCAATTTCAGAAGAATTGAAACAATTATGAAAACTCGTCATAAGCAATTAATATCAGTTATTTGATACTCAAGATCTAATCGTCAATTTAAAAACACCATCCACATGCCTGACATTTCTATAAACTGCTTCACGCTTTCTCTTCATTGAGGGGCTGCTCTTCATGCTTCTCGTCTTTAGGAGTGCTGTTTGGTGAGTTCCATGGCTGTAGCTCCCCTGATCCAAAGGCCAAGAAGATTAATGCTCCAGTGAAGTAAGTTCCGGCTAAGATGTAAAACACGATTTTCCATTGCTCGGGGGTATTCTGAAAATTCAAAAGAAAACATCTAGTAAGAGTGAAATAGTGGAATTGCCAGCTCAAATTGAAAATAGTAAGTCCAGGGAATCTACACGTACACGTTTTATTTCTGTAGATACAAACCCCAGGGGTATGTGTGATTAGCTTGCCAAAGCTTCACTGGAAGTTGAAAGTATTGTTAGTAACGTATGATGACACCTGTCGTGTTGCTATATAGTGTATTATGGCACTAGTAATCGCTTACCTTCAACTAGGCTTTATATGTATTTACTCCATAACTTTAGTTGCAGTATTAAAGAGTACAGCCTGTATTTATTGTAGGCTGTATAGGCTTAAGTCATTTCAAGTTTATATTTGCTTTTCTCTACCTTTACTACTACTATTTATCTCTGCAAATATTAAAGATAATTCAATGCTCAAACGATAGCAGGTCAGGTCCACGCCGGATCTTAGGTATAAAAATAAAGAAGTAAGCGGCGGGCACGACTAATCGTGCCAAAAATTCAGTGGGCTGCAGCTCGTCGGCTGGCGAGCACGTTAGTTCAATGTTCACTCACGCTCTGAGTCGCGTCATCCGTTCGTATCTAGGCTATCGAATTAATTAGTACCTTGCCTCGGTTTATTCGTTCACAGAAAAAGAGTAATATGCATATAACTTACTACTGGTTAATTAAATATTCAGATTAATTAATTCTTTAAAAAAAGACAACCCTAACGTCGCGGTGTCGTCGTAACAGATAAGAGCAACGCGATAGAAAGAGAGGCAACTTCTAGGTAAATAAAAATTAAGGTAATTAACGTTGTGCAACCTGAATTGCGACTTTATTGTGTCGGAGCAAGAGTCGCTATTTATTTAAATGATTTTGCGGAGTGATACTTCTGTACTTATACTACATATTATGTGTGACGATAGCTTAAAAGCTAAGGCGTCTGAATTGTATCGAAGTTACTAGGTCGAACCACATTCAACTTCAATACTCCTTCCACTCTTACCACAAGCATTTAAGCTTAGTTATAGGAGTTACCAAGAATACAATGTATAGCCTACGTTACGAGCAAACTTTGAAAAACAAAAATACTTACATTTCCGTGGGTCAGTTCACCGACCATGAAAGTAGATAGCCAGCCACCTAAAGATGACAGAGTGTTCGCCATGCCAAAAATAGTGCCTGTAATGGAAAGGTTGTATATGTCAGTATTGCGGAGGACGTGGGAGGTTCCAGCGCATATTGGCATTGGAGCAGGCGGACCAAATACCTAAGCAGCTGTAACCGGAACCGATATCAATTACTTATCAGATAAAAATAATAACTTGAGATACCTCACACACGGCCATCTGATCCCAAATTAGGTAGACCCTGTACTATGGTAACCAGACTGCTGATAAACATACTTGTACATTACTAAATATTAGAGTTGTGTAGCTCCTGAGTGAGTGATCTAAAAGATCTATATCACTCATTTCAACATAATTTATTACTAACTCACACTAGCTCCGATTATATCAGTAGCTCAGTTCTTTAGCTCACTAACTCTCTAGCTCAGTGAGCTAAACCAATGCTCCGACTCTTTGTTTCATGGACGAGCGAGAGATAGATACATACTAACTAATTAGTGAGAGTGTAATAGATGCATTGCATAACCGGCTGACGAGAATGAAAGTACATGTTAATTTCGTATCGATGTAACTAGGTTGTCAGAGAAAAATATACATTATTTTATTTATAGCAATGTTTAATACTAGTTATTATTTCAGATCAAATCTGTATTTGTTTTATTATGATTTAAAGACTTGCTTTGTTTACAATTATAATTATGCAATGAAAAACGATTTTGCAAAATGTTTTTTTATTTATGATCTTTGAAAATGATTGTACATCAAAAATTTATTTATAAATACGCTTACGTTTTTTAAATATTTTTTATGTTTACCTAGTTCTTTTTAATATTTTACACTTGAATAATAATGTCTACGTCGTCAGTCACAAGCCTACTAAGTATGAAGGAAAATCAATTTAATGAGTATTAGGATAAGAAAATTTATGGACACCGTAAAAATACGAAAACTTTAAAATAAATTAAAAAAAAAATGAAAACGGACAATTTAACTGATGAGATTTAGAACTGTAATAGTATGAGTGACAGCTTCGTTTGAGCGAGGTTGCAGGTGAGTGATATTTGTTACTGAGCTAAACGAGCGAGATGAGGAATTGAATCAATTGGCTAATTGAGCTCCGTGAGCTAAGTGAGGTAAGGGTAGCTCCCTTAGCTCACTTAGCTCACAATGAGCTAAATGAGTGATATATATATTTACACTTAAATTATATGTATCTATCTTTTCAACTCAGTGACACATTTTGCGAATCACTACTAAATACATACATATTATAAATGACACCAAGACACAGAAAAAATGATCGTGCTCCTCACACAATTATTTGTCCTGGGTGGGAATCGAACCCACGACCTCTGGCCCAGCAGCCAGAATCACTAACCACTAGACCAACAGGTCCGTCATTGGGAATTGGTGCCAAAATTTAAGAAAAGACAAGGGTATATGGTATAGGACTATAGAGGCAATGCCTTCTCAAGTAGCAAGGTTTGATGACCCTCTACTAAGTAGAATTTTTATAAAACTAGCTCTAAAAATTTGTTCTGGTCACTTTCCATCAGCAAAATTTGCATATTTGATGAAAAACTGACGCATAGGAATGTTAGGAATAAAACTGAAGGTGAGGTTTTGCTTAAAGAACTGCAATTAAATTTGTTAAACGTAGGTTTAATTCAGAGTGCAATGAGCTGCCCAAGGTCCAAAGCAGCCAAGAAATGGTGTCACCTCATAACAATAGTTCAATTATGTAATTATGTTATAAGTAATTTTAAGTTATTTGTGTTCTCTTCAGGTTAAGGTGCGATGGGGTTGACAAATTCTTACTGGATCAAAACCCCAAGAAAAATACAAAATCACTCACAAAAGTTGGTATTCCTTTATACTTATATGTGGTTTTTAACCATAACAGTGTCGTTACCACATTTAACGTAATACGTGCCCGTATCATTGTCATCATCATTTTGAAAAATAAACTGTCAGTCGTAGGACTGCACGTCAGAAGTGAAAACATAACTTCACAATGTATTTGCATATACATACACACACACACACACACACACACACATCTGTATATAAGTATATAATTAGGTTAAAAATAAAAAGTAGGTAATAACATATCTAAATGTATAAGTACATAGGGTACACTGGAAGTTCTGCGCTCCTGGCCGCTGATAAATGTTTGAATTTCGAATGTTATATTTTTTTTAATTTAAGAACCTCGGCTCCGTCTTACGAATTTTCGATCAGGTCACGTGTCCTGACGCGAGTTTAACATTTTTCATCCATCCCAAAAAGTGCTCAACGCCGCTAAAGAAGTTTTCACTTCAAAATGGAAGCCAATAATTTATTACAACTAGACGTGTTCTTAAATAAATCCTGAACCTCTTTTATGTAACTTTACGGCTTAAAATAATAAACTATCTAATATGACATCTTTTACCTAACCTATGAAGCGTAACCAATTTTTTTATATACTCATGCCTGTGTATACCCGAAAGAAAAACCCAAATTTTGTAATAGCGGATGAGCCTTTATCCGTCTATCGGACGATTTTCCCCATCCGATAAATAAATTAATGAAACACAGAAAACAAATTTTTACATAATGTAAATTTATTTTGGTTTGCATTCCACATTCTTGTTCTTCATTGTAAATCGTGGTTACTATGCATGCATTATTTAAATTGCACGATAACAAAGCAGTATACGTTTAAACAACATCTACGTCGAACAAATTTTGAATTTTTACGCATGTAAATCTATTTTGGAGTACATTATACGTTTACACCTCTTTGTAAATTTTCTTACAACGACGCAATCAACAATTACATGCATTATTTAAAAATATATTTACCTACTTCAAATTTATTGAACAAAAACAACTGCTGACAGAACTGAAAACTTAAAACTTTGGAAAAATAACTGGTCTTTTATGTAGATTTCGAATAAAGTCTACCTATTTTTTTCGAGTTTTCCAAAAATTTCTTCACAGGAGGTCTAGTTATGCTCCCAAAACAACAGCCAGTTAAAACGTTTATATATATATATATATGTATGTATATAAGTATGTATGTATGTACCTCAATTTTACCGGCACGATAGAGGTCGCAATTATGCACCGATTGCTTTCAAACTTGGACAAAAATCAACAGGGCAAAAATGAAGGTTAAGTTCGTGAATGGGGGATATTCCCCGAAAGAGGAGGACTGGGGGGCAGTTTTTCAAAAAAAAATTAAAAACAAGAAATCTACCGATGCGGGGCATGCTGCGGGCCTGGATTTTTTTTAACGACGATGATGCTAATGTGACGTACTGCGCCAGACTGTCGCATGTCGGTGGCGCGAACCCAAAGGTTTAACCACGGACTGATCCGTGGTTTTAACCCTACCAAAAATTGCTCAACACGGCTAAAGAAGTTCTACTTCACAAATTGAGAATGGAGCGATAAAGAAACACAGTTATTTATAAATATGATCACAAATTGACATTAGGTACAGGCGTTACGGAGATTCCGTAACGCCTGTAAAGAGTAAAGTTAAAAGAAACACGTTTACATTGTTGCCAAAGTTTCTATTTACCAATAATTATCTTGACAATTATTTAGTTACGTAAAAAACGTGTTTTTAATGGTTTATTTTTTGATTGGGTAATTTGTTTGTACACATCAGTGTACATTCTGTTATAATGTTTTACTTAGAACATCTTTTATAGCAATACAATTTACTACTACTTTTATTGTGTAATTGTCCTTTTATTGTATAGTTGCAAAACTTTATATTATAACTACCTTTTTTATCATAAAAATTGTAATTATTGGCATTTAAAAAAGTTACCTCAAGTTTTTATTACAAGGTTTTCTTAAACAAATGAAGAAATATATTACTCGTTGGTTCGTTTTATTTTAACACTACCCTTTAAATATTCACATTTGCCTAAATATTTATCTTTCCTCATAATTTTCAATACATTGGGTTAGTGGTTAAACGCCTCGGACACACGCATAACATTATACTCCCTCAATCTTATGTGTTAGCAAACTTATTAGTAACTAGCCGTCCCCGCGTTTATGGTCACTGCTCCGCTCCTATTGGTCGTAGCGTGATGTTTTATAGGCTATAGCTTTCCTCGATTAATGGGCTATCCAACACTAAAAGAATTTTTCAATTCGAACCAGTAGTTCCTGAGATTAGCGCGTTCAAGCAAACAAACTCTTCAGCTTTATAATATTAGTATAGATATGTTAAACGCTCACCACTAAAATTAGGTGCGATGTCCAGACCATTGCCGAGATACCCTGCAGTCACTGCGCCGTTGATGGTTAGAGCTGATGTGAAGATAGCGATGGACCATACCCGGTCACCAACCATATAAGCCTGGGCGATCATCAGGAATCCTGCGAATATGGATTTTTTTATTAAATTAGTTTAAAATGCGGATTCGTATTTTTAGTTTAGCTTCTGTCGTCGCCACATGAAAAACTCTTATTTATTTTATTAAAATTAGGGACAAACTATAATAGACGATAACACAGTTCACTATTTAATAAGAATAAGTTAATAGACATTATTTTGACTGGTTATACCTGTAACGCAATGGTACTGGTCGATTGATATATATGAATGAATAGTGGGGTTATAAAAAGGGTAGTAATAAGTTCAGAACATGGTCTGGAGTGCGAATAGTGGTACGAACAACTTGGCAGTTACTGTAGTTAGTGATTTTCATATTTTATATCAGTGGTTGTGAGAATGTTTGTAACACTTCTTTTAACTAAAGATTAACATCTAGAAAGTGTGTTATGATTTAGCAAATAATATAATAATTAAATAAGCAGACAAAAATCGAGAACCCAGAACACTCGATTTCACTATCAAACATATGTTTTTAGGCATAGAAATTGAACAGCTCTTTTGATAAATTGTTGGTTTTTTGCTTGAAATACTTATAGAAATCGCTAATTTTTTTAAGGATACACATAGTATATACATGCATTAGTGGTAAACAGACAATTATAAGCTTTACAATATTAAAAATAAAGTCTTGGTTATGTTTTATACGTAAAAAACTTATTTGGGGGACTGAAGAAGGCAGGGGTAATAAACTTTAATGGGTATTTAGTAGTGTAATAAGTAATAATACACTTTTATTAGTTTGGACTTTAATCAATTAATGAAATACTTTAAGCACGTCATTAAATGTTGCAATTTAATTTTAAACGTAATTGGCAAAACGTAATTCTAAAAGTAATTTAATTGTGATAATAATGTTGTGATGATGATGTTTTCCTTATAAATAAACGATATTACTAATAGTGACTTTGTATTACGCATTGAAAATTGAAAAATCGCTGGCAGAATTGATGTACTATATTTACCTCAATTTTTCAGGTTTTTTAATTTTTGTTTATTCTATTATGAAATAGGTAAATAAAAATTTAATATGTTGATTTTGATTGTAAACATTTATTTGAAAATTAAATAATCAACTTTATTAAAATGCTAAAAGGAACCAACTGAGATTTATTGTTGGATAAATTATTTAACTGCATTACATCTTTATGTTTCATCGACTCTTTCTTTTCCTTTTTAATCCCCGACGCAAAAAGAGGGGTGTTATAAGTTTGACGTGCATGTGTGTCTGTCTGTCGAATCATAGCTCCCAAACGGATGAACCGATTTGAGTGCGGTTTTTTTTGTATGAAAAGTGTCTTGATGGACAGTGTTTATTATTATTTTTTTATTTATTTATTTAATTTTAGGAATACCAACAGGATAATAACATGCTAACGATGCATAATGTATTTAAACAGATAGCCAATTATAGCTATTGTATATAAGACAATGCGTAAACACTGTGAGTTTATACTGTTTAACTAGGTAATAAGTGTGAAAATTGGTTATTGTTGATTATGTGTATTTTGGTTTGTTAACCGACTTCAAAAAAGGAGGAGGTTCTCAATTCGACTGTATGTATTTTTTTTTAATGTTTGTTACATCAGAACTTTCGACTGGGTGAACCGATTTTGATGATTCTTTTTTATTTGAAAACTGGTACTTCCCGTGTGGTCCCATTTTAAATTTGGTCCAGTTCTGACAATGGCATCCATGAGAAAACCATATATAAGTCTTTTATGGAATAGTTTTTTTTGTTGAAGTCGGTTTTTTTTTGAAAGAATGATTCATTTAACGTTTTACCCGCTCGCCAGAGAAACGCGTTTTGACGATAATTTATGGATGCTAATGGAAGATGTTCTTAGATATAATTCAAGGAAATCTTTTCAGCCGTTCGAACATTATCAGCTCTTTTGTAATCGTTGAAGAGATTTTCGAGTATTTTAAATTTATGATTATTTATTTTATTTATTACTTTGTTCTTCTTTTGAACATAAGGACATCGTCAACAGCAACTCTTTAAATGACATTTGTAGCAATGGATTCTTATCCATCGCTACACTACACAGAACATTACGCTCACAGTCGACATGAATAAAAAAGGTTAACGATATCTGAAATGGGGCAAAATCGGCATTATGACGTTCTTGCCCCGTTCGAAATAGACGGAAATAAGTACTTGATTATTTTGAAGTTACAAAGTTATCACCTCGAAAAATGTAAGAATTTGCAGCGTTTCTTAGCAAAAAAATACAAAGAACGTTCTCGAATCAATTTTTATATTTACCTTCGATAAAGTACAGTACAAATCACTCAGACTTCACTTTTAAAGTAAAACTGAACTTTTCCCATTTTTCTATACCAAATGATGCTCTAGGAAATTTTATTTGTAATATAATGTTATGCTTTTTGAGTTACCAAAAAAATAGCGCCATTGTAATGCGTTTAATTTGCAACAGACGATTTTGCCCCGTAGACGGATTTGGCCACCCTGAACTTATAAGAAATTCAACTTCTTTCCGCGACTTAAGGCCGATTCACACATATCAGTGCAGTCACAGTTCCGGCACAGTACCGGCACAGTACCGCTACCGTAATAATTATTCTTTCATACATTCTGTATGAACGCATCCACACCTGTCAGTGTCAGTGACGGCACTGTGCTCTCAGTGACAGTGCCTTTGTTATTGTTTGTGTAAAGAGTAGGTGAAATAGACCTATTGTGTATAATTATATATTCAATGTTATTTATATTACCTGGTAGTCCAACGGCAAATCCAGTGAAGAGTTTCCGCGCGGCCGTGGTGGAGAGCTTGTTGCTACGACGGAGCGAGTCAGCAAGGACCGATGATGCAAGAGCGCATAAGTACTTGCCTAAGTACGGTAATGACGACAGCAGTCCATTCTGGAGACAAAAAATTAAATTATAAACAAGATGACTCTGAACGAGGTGTTGATAATATAATTAAATTAAATAAAATAAAAAAATATTATTATTATTCTCTTCATTTATTTCATACTTATACTTTTAAATTACATTTTTAAATATACTTACAATAAAAAACAAAATATTATTATTTCTCTTTATTAAAATTAAAACTTATAAATTACATTTTTAAATATGTATAAAACATATATATATTTAAAAATATAAAAAATAGTAGACCACCGACATCGGGTACAGGGACCAAGACACCGGTTAGGCCTCCAAACACAGGAACCTCCTCACCATACGGGCCGTGTCGAGGAGAACTGCTTTCTGCATCAGTCCCTTGATCCAGCCGTCTAACGCGAGCCTCTTAAGGTGTTGATCGAGGCTCTTGGCTATTAGTCCATGAGCAGATATGACAATCGGAACAATGATCGCCGAATCGACATCCCACATTATTATTATTATTATATTATAATTAAAAAATAACGCTCTTATTTGATGAGTTTATTGTAACCAAACCTAAGTTCAATACAAAGGATGAAAATTATGGTCGTGATAGGATTGACAATTATTTTTTACATAATTTGAAAGGCATATTACGTAAGTCAAGTTGAATATCCAAACGAATATCAGATTTTACAGATATCCATTTAGATTTTGTCTTTCTTTGGTCCTTGAATAAAGTAAAGGATTTTTACTCCCATAAAGTGCAATGTTCCTTTTAAATTACTTTTAAAATTTCCTTTAAAATCATGGAAAAAACATCGCAGGCAACATAATGAGATAAAAGTATACGTAACAGACATAAACAGATATAAATAAGTTACGAATTATGTTTTTGTTTCTTAAATATTACGTTTAATTAACTGTAAATTGCATAATATTTATACACCTTTTTAGGGTTCCGTACCCAAAGGGTAAGACAGGACCCTATTACTAAGACTCCGCTGTCCGTCCGTCTCTCAACAGGCCATATCTCATGAACCGTGATAGTTAGACAGTTGAAATTTTCACAGATGATGTATTTCCGTTGCCGCTATAACAACAAATACTAAAAAACAGAATAAAATAAATATTTAAGGGGACTTCTATACAACAAACGTGATTTTTTTGCCGTTTTTTGCTCGATATTAACAACGACAGGTAGACGCTTGAAATATTCACAGAATATTTAGTTGAAAATTCACTTTAAAGATAAAAAATTAAATTAAAATAAATATGGGAGGTTTCCATACAACAATACAGATTTTAATATAATGTCTAATGTTGTATAGGTAATGGTACGGAACCCTTCGTACGCGAGTCGGACTCGCACTTGGCCTTTTTAAGAATAAGCCACTGGCGCATGGCGCCTGTAGGCTGTAACACAGTTCTACTACTACAGCGACCAGAGAGCTCAATTCACAATCATTCATGTTTTCCTTATAATTCTTAATGATTCATTTTTCTGAAGAATTTGAGCTTATTACAATAATTTCCATATTTCGCGTGTACCGCTATGCAGGTAGTCATGACCTCTTTTCCTAATGGTATGTCAAGTAGGACGATACAATTTTGCGGTTAGAAGAGGAAAATACGATATTCAGAATATTATTATCCTTCCTAATCAACTATTTATAATTTATTTTAACGATTTAAAGTGCTGATTTGTGTTCTTGAATTTCTATGTAGGTATACTAACAGGGTGTGATGCCTAATTCCAATACTAACTAGTCTTTGGTCATAAGACAGAAAAGGAAATAATTATACTATTATTGCTAATAATATGCCTAGGGATGGTTAATTAGAAAACATTCCACAACGCAGTCGTCATAAGAGGTTGTGCAAATGACACGGCCGCATTCTACATCCTTTGAGTTACCTAGCATCATAGAGAATCATAAACTCAGCGGATATTAGGTGTTTCTTCCTTTTAAGAGTTTCCTGGTATTTTTATTGGATTAACTTTTTTTTTTTTTTTTTTAATATAGACAACTCCCGCATTAATTACTCCTGTGTCGCGGGGGACTTTACAAACATATAAACAACGGACACAAAGAACACCCAGACTTGGGTGGGAATCGAACTCACGACCTGCCTATAAAAAATTGTGATGTTACATTAATAATGATGATGATGGATTCTTTTTAAATTTAAGAATAATATGTATCTATCTTTTGAACTCAGTGACACATTTTGCACCACCACTAAATACATACATATTAAGACAGACACAGAACAAATTATCGTGCTCATCACACAATTATTTGTCCTGGGTGGGAATCGAACCCACGACCTTTAACCGAGCAGCCAGAATCACTAACCACTAGACCAACAGGCCCGTCATTGGGAGTTGATGCCTAAATTTAAGAAAACCTGTTTTTGGGTTACAAGTTTAGTCATAGATCCAAAGACAAGAGTATATGGTATAGGATCATATTGGCAATGCCTCCTCAAGTAGCAAGATTTTCGAAATCAATATTATTCTTTACAAATTTGACGGATTTTTACGGATAATATTTTCTCGTTTCTAATCACTACATCACTACATATTATAAAACAAAGTCCCCCGCCGCGTGTGTCTGTTCACCATAAACTGAAAAACTACTAAACGGATTTTCATGTGGTTTTCACTAATAGACAGTGATTTATAAGGAAGGTTTAGATGTATAATTTGTTAAGATTTTGTGTAAATTCATTGAAATATGTCGATGATTGTTGAAGAAGTCTCTGCTACCCGTGCGAGGCCGGGGCGGGTTGCTAGTACTTAAATAAATAAAAATTATAAAAACTCGAAATAATAATTAGGCTCAAAGGAATATAAACGCTTATAAGAAACAGCAAGGAGGAAAAGGATTATTATATAATAGGAGCAGAGACTAGTCGCTTATTATTTATTATACACCGGATTTAGTACCCGATACAGAATATGGACAGTCACAGAAGTTCAATGAATTAGTAAAATATATTTTTTGTCAAGATTAAAACCTCGCTATTGAATAATTTAAAGCCTACTAGTCAATGCGGTCGAAACCTTCATATTATTTTGTAAATTGATCAACAAAGAGGAATCCTCGAAAACTTAACGTAAAGATGAGGAAAACCTTTCTTTATCTGCAAGTAGTGGAATAAATAAAATAAGGTCATTCGCCAGACCTACGCGGAAATGTTCAGACCTTCGATAATAAACAGAGTTTTAATAGAGTACATTTATCTTATAACTATTGAAGTCTGGCCAAATTCCACCAACTATGGAACGCTTGTAGTCTAACCGTTCATATTCATGGAACGCTTGACATTGCAAATGGCCATCACGGCCCGCACTGTTGGTAACCGGCAGGGGCGCAACAACCCTCAAAAAGTAGGGGGTGTCCGTACGTACGTATTTCAAAGTATTGTAAGACTTACTAAATAATTTTGTATGGTATTTTAATTACAATTAATTAATTGATTCAAAATCAAAATATTGATTCACATTTTTATTAATATTTTCCGCAGACTCCTCGGCGCATCGTCTTCTGGGTTATGTGGGGATAATTGAACAACCTCGAAGGGGATGTCCACAGGTTTTTAGGGGGTGTCCGAACAGCCTGGACACCCCCCATTGTTGCGCCCCTGGTAACCGGTTAAGGGTAATGTATAAACATGTCTTGTTGTGGGTTCCCAACCCTGTCCTGCTCTCATTTACCTCTGACGACCCCACTCACCAGCAGAAAAACAAAAAACACTATGCTAACCTAACCGAGGTCTTGTGTAGGCTTGACGGAAGGTGGCGCTTCGACGAGCACTTCCAGCAGCTTGCCCCCAGGCTGGTCGGCGCTGCATCCGCCCTTGGGCGACTCTTGCCCAATTTGGGTGGACCCAGCGTCGCTACGAGACAGCTCTACACGGGGGTTGTCCGGTCAATGGCACTCTACGGTGCACCGGTGTGGGCGGAGGCTCTGACCGCCCAGAATAGGGCGCGCCTCTGGCGCCCTCAGAGGGTTATGGCGGTTAGAGCCATACGCGGATACCGCACCGTGTCAA
Organism: Euplagia quadripunctaria; assembly: GCA_963859945.1. NCBI lineage: Eukaryota > Metazoa > Arthropoda > Insecta > Lepidoptera > Erebidae > Euplagia > Euplagia quadripunctaria. The sequence continues at coordinate 2,864,077 of OY982572.1, read as the reverse complement.
CGGAGGCGGCGTGCGCGTTGGCCGGGACTCCCCCGTGGGATTTGGAGGCGGAAGTGCTCGCCGAAGTATATCGGCGAACGGCTGAGTTCCGGGCGGGAAGCGGCAGTCGGCCCCCGCCCGAAGAGGTACGCGAATGGCGTGAGGCCGCTCGCCGAGCCACCATGGCTCGTTGGTCGTCCCGGCTGGAGGCTCCACGTGCTGGCTTTGCCGCCGTGGAGGCGCTCCAGCCGGTCATCGCCGAGTGGGCAGGGCGACAGCACGGGACCCTTTCCTTCCGACTGACGCAGGTTCTTTCCGGGCACGGCTGCTTCGGAAAGTACCTGCACTCGGTCGCTAGGAGGGAATTGAGTCCCGCCTGTCACCACTGCGATTGCAGTGAGGACTCGGCTCAGCACACGCTAGCGGTCTGCTCTGCTTGGGCAACGCAGCGCCGGGCCCTCACTGCAGTCATCGGAGAGGATCTCTCGCTACCGGCCGTCATACGCTCCATGGCCGGTAGCGACAGGAATTTTACCGCGGTCGCGACCTTCTGTGAGGAAGTCATCTCACAGAAGGAGGCGGCGGAAAGGGTCCGGGAGGATGACCTCCACTCGGACTTAATTCGCCGCCGGCGAACCGGGCGGCGGAGGCGCGCTTACCAGCGCCTCATGCCGCCCTGAGTGTGGCCGCGGGTGGATGGGACGGGTTTTCCCCTCCACCCGCTATAGTGGCCCCCCGCGAGGAGGCGGCGTCCGCGTGTGCCTGGACGTCGCCTAATTGAGAGATTTTAAGTTTTACCCGGAGGTGGTGCCCGCACTTTTGCGGGCGGGCGCTAGGGGGGGTCCGGATGTCTTAATAAAAGCTGTTCCCGGATCCCTCCTACTTAAGGCGCAGTACGGCACACCGTGTGGTTTTAGTCGGTTCGATTCCGACACACCGCCCCACCGAAAACCCCGGTGGGGTGACGGCCCGAGGGGGTTTCCACACGCACAAAAAAAAAAAAAAAAAAAAAAAGGTCTTGTGTAGGCTTAGGTATATGTTCTTCCCTAGTCCTCCAATTCGAATAGAAACCTATTATATCTCTATTACTGGACTGGCCTGTTGGCCTAGTGGTTAGTGACCCTGACTGCTATGCCATAAGCCGTGGGTTCGATTCCCACCCGAGTCTGGGTGTTTTTTGTGTCCGTTCTTTGTATGTTTGTAAAGTCCCCCGCGACACAGGAGTAATTCCTAATGGGAGAGTTGCCTTTAAAAAAATAAAATAAAAAAAAACTTACCCGTTTCGTAAATCAAATTCTCCTATCTACCCCCAAAAAAGCAACTATTTTACACTTTTAAATAAATTTTAAATAAACTTTGTGATGAGTGATGAATATGATGACTCAACCGTCTAGCCAAGGTGTTCTTTGAATATCATTATAATTTATAGGCCTTCAGGTGCGTGCCAACGTATAAAGTAATAAAATCGCATATAAAAACGACTGATGGAAAATAATTGTAGGAGAATTACAAACATTTTACTACTACCTAGTATTGTACTAGGTATTATTTATATAGTCTGTGGTACTGCATGACTGCTATATTAAGTAACTAATATAAGTTATTACATAATTTCGAGGTTTGTCTAGTACCATATGGTACTAATAGGTACTTTGTACGATAAAAATACGTTATTTTGCAAAAAGTAAGTTTCAAAAAGTTCCTAAGAAGGATTACGTGATCAATGGATAACCCCTAATATTAACAGCTTTCGCAGTTAATGATTTGTCAGAACAGTGGGTGGCGTGGGTGTCGATGTTAGCTGCGGAGTCGGATGAGGAGAAGAAAGAGATAAACACAGTGAATAGTTTTCATGATATCAGCCGCTATTTCTGTGATAGTGTTAAATAAAATGGAGGTATCGATAAGCTCTCGGACCACCCACAAATGTTTACTCGGATTGACCTACTCTTATAGCGAATTCCAAGAACGCTCTCTACATGAGTTAATTACATTCTTATATTACCGCAGGGTTTGGTCATGGTTAATTGGTATCATTTTCGACAACTACGCATCGGTTCCTCGAGATATGTTATGTACGTCTTATACCTTTTACCACTACCTTCTACCACCGCACATTAGAACCTAAATAGTCTAATGGATATGCTCCAGCTGTGGAATGAGCCCCTGTCGGGGTTTTCCCGAGGGACTACAGTATGGGGTTATTCAAGAAAGGAGCGTATAGGTTTTTAAAGGGTCGGCAACGCGCATGCGAGTCCTCCAGAATTGCAAGCGTCCTTAAGCTACGGTAACCGCTTATTATCAGGCGGGCTGAAAAACAAAAGTTTTCGGAAGTTTATCGAAATACTAAGAAATCATATTAAGAGTATACCTACTGTTTCAATCAAATCACACAATACAATCCTAACTTTAACGAATTGCCACCAACAGGGAAGACAAACCGAACCTCTGCAACCTACATCTGATGCTTAGCTGCTACCTTCAAAGGCACAATGCGCAATTTCACGCCTGAATCTAGGTTTGCCTGTAACGCCTAATTTGATTCGCCATGTACTGAGAGGATTAAAAGTCGTTGATACCCGAATGCAACGTCGGGTACTTATAAAATTAAATATAATGCGAATAAGTCTTGATTTATATCTAATACTAGCAACCCGCCAAGGCTTCGCACGGGTAGCAGAGACATCTTCAACAATCATCATCATATTTCAACCAATTTACACAAAACCTTAACAGATTGTATACCTAAACCTTCCTCATGAATCGCTCTATCTATTGGTGAAACCGCAAGAAAATCCGTTCAGTAGTTTTTGAGTTTATGGCGAATAGACAGACAGAAGCGGCAGGAGACTTTGTTTTATAATATGTAGTAACTAGCAACCCGCCCCGGCTTCACACGGGTAGCAAAGACATCTTCAACAATCATCATCATATTTTAACAAATTTACACAAAACCTTAATAAATTATATACCTAAACCTTCCTCAGGAATCGCTCTATCTATTCGTTCAGTAGTTTTTGAGTTTATCGCGAATAGACAGACAGAAGCGGCGGGGGACTTTGTTTTATAATAAATAGTAATTAGGACGCGAAAGTTTGGAGAAAAGAAATCTTCAATGATTACCGAGAATTATAAAATATTTAGCAATATGTAAAAGTCTACTTACAGTTCCCTTAGGAGCAATCAAAAACATATTCATATATGTCACTAGACGCAATACCGACTGATGGCAGCTTCAAACATCATTATTAATCTCAAAAGACATTAATGATTTAACGAAGCGAGAAAATCCGAACTTTCACTTCTAAAGCGTATTTATGATTTATATCATATATGATTAGCTACAACTCGCCGGGCTACCCAGGACTTTGGCTAACTCGTAAATGCCGATATAATAAACCAGGTACTAGGGAATATTTTTTTATATTAATTCTAATTTACAACTAGGTAATGTTGCCCATCCTTGCTTTGAAAATACAAAAGGAAGGTAGAAATGTTTCTAGACGGTAGAATTACTTCCGTGGTCTTTACTTCAATTGAACGATAACGAAAATAGACTTCTATGTTTTCTTCTAAGACTCTTTTTTATGGTATAGGGGGCAAACGAGCAGACGGGTCACGTCATGGCAAATGACTACCGCCGCCCATGGGCACCTGTAACTTAAGAGTCACAAGTGCGTTGCCGCCCTTTAAGGTGGGAATAGGGGAAGAGCAGGAAGACGGGAGAGGGGGATTAGAGGGGAGGAGAGGGGAAGGATGAGAATAGGTGAGAGGGCAGGGTTAGGGCCTCCGGTAACCTCACTCACGCGGCGAAAAGCAATGCAAGCATGTTTCACGGCCAGTTTTCTGTGAGGCCGTGGTATCGAGCGGAGTCGAGCTGGCCCATACTGTTGTAAAAACTGTTGTATTTTTAATGTCAGCAGGGAGTCACTGACACGGTACACTTCTTGCACCTTAGATTTTTTTAGAGAAGTAAGTAATACCACAGAATGTAATACTCCTGCCGTTACGAGCATCAATCAGGTGAGTGGTATCCTTGTTTGCCAATGTGGTGGTCTTTTAAAGAAGATAACCCGAACTCCTTAGTAACTACTGAACCTGAATCACGCAACGGAATGGCTTATGCCAGTTAAGAGTTTCTACAATATCCCACCATCAACTCTTGGGTCGCAGTTCACCTGCATCTCCACCTACCTTTTTTTTATGGTACAGGGGGGCAAATAGACAGACGGGTCACCTGATGGTAAGTGACTAACGCGCCCGTGGACACCTGCCTTTGAGGAGTACGCTCTTTTCTTGAATGTTTGAAAGTCGTATTGGTCTGGAAATAGCAATTTGTTCCATAGATTGGTTGTGCGAGATATATCTATATCGGGGGAATCTCCCTTTTGGGCTTCGAGGGAGATTACTGGCTGTTCCTTGACCACCTTGGTAGTAATACAACAAATAAAGGTTTTGAAGGAGGAAGGCCACAGCGGAGTCTGGCTGCCCGACTACTGGACCTGTCGCATTACTAGTAGTGCTGTTTGTGCTGATCATCAGAGGTCAGGAACAGCCGTTTCCTGGCCCAATCCTATTTATAGCCGCAGTATGGTTTTAATTGATAGGATTCTGATACAGTGCTTAACCGAAAACTCCGGTAGTGGATTTGGCTCGTGATTACGTATGCCATGTTTCTTCCCAGTTTTGTTTCAATCACAAAAACAAACTCAAAGCCACTCCTTTATAAATTGGTATTTATATTACCTTTTTTTTATGTACACTTTTTACGGTAGAATAACAATTCAGATAATGATCTAGTAATGTTGTTTACTGAAGGCAAGTGGGTTTAACGTACGGTGTAGGTAAATGCCTCACCACTTCGTTAGTGTGTGGATCCTGTAATTCATAATATGCGTTAACCTGTCATCGCTTTGTTAAACTCTTTATAATATTTAGTGACGTCGAGTTTAATGTACCGAGCATATAAATAAACACATTAGGAAATAAATAAACAGTCATTTTATTCATTTTAAGGTAATTTATGAGTCTCTTGACGTAAACAATTGGTGTATTTTTGAATACCCGAAAATAAACTGCAATACTGAAACGACCATAATTTTTTAGAGCTGTCGAGCTCTACAAATCTATGATAAGGTATAAGACAAGTATAAGTCATTATACAAGGTGTTGCTTTACAATTTTACTTGTAAAGCAAACCGATTCGACTGGCCTGTTAGTCTAGTGGTTAGTGACCCTGACTGCTATGCCATAGGTCGTGGGTTCGATTCCCACCCGAGTCTGGGTGTTCTTTGTGTCCGTTGTTTGTATGTTTGTAAAGTCCCCCTCGACACAGGAGTAATTACGTAAGTACTAATGCGGGAGTTGTCTTTTTAAAACAAAAAAAAAATAACAACTGTTTTTGACATTTAAAGTAGTTTGAATTAAAAAGAGCTCATCAAAGCTGTATGGCGAACCGCATGCATGATTTCTTATATATGTTTGCTTCCTCGCAGCCATGAAGCATCACCGTTCATGTCTGTGTTAAACAGACAGAGACACCACCGCCAGAGAAACGGATCAGTCCATTGAGGAGTGTTTTAGGCTTATTAGTCTGCACAAAAACCACGTCCCTGAGCTGTTAAGGGATTATTGCTGCCAATAAACACTCTCGCAACCTAAATGGATTGCCGGCCGTGACCACGTTTTGCCCTGTCCATGGCGCTCTAGGAGGAACCCTACGCAACAGCAAAAACAAGAGAGGTGCTTCCCAGTGGTCCCAAGTCGAACAGTAATCTGTTCGTCCTACTTCCTATTAAGTTAATTAGAGTGGTGAATTTGTTTTCTCCAATGGGATATTTAAGATCGCGTTGTGGATTTTATAGTGGAGATGACTGTGGAATCCTCGACGCGACATGTCTTCTATTCTTTCTTTGTAAAACTGTGTCTTACGGTCAACTGCACCAAACGTTATGTAATTATTAAAAGCCACAAGTCCAACGTGGTCCTGGTGAAAGGGTCAGAGGTCTGTTAGCTTGAAGTTCTCTGACTAATCAAGTTTTAATTAATCAGATTCTGGAGTAGGTACTGACGGCATGTAAAGGACATACTTGAGATATACTTTATATTCAAAAAACGCAAAGTGGAGTGCTTTATAGAACAATAACACTTATGTACATTATCGTGTCTCGTAGAACATTAATCAGTGGAGTGGTTCCGGCGTGCAGTTGAGGACATTAATACTTATTTATATATTTCATTTATATTTTTATAGTTTCACATTTTAGTAACCTGTGAAAATTTGGCAAAATCGCGAGTAATAACAAGCCTGGGAATTCAAATTTAAATAAGAATTAAACCATTTTGTATGTACGACGGTTTCCTGATCTGATATGAATTTATTATGCAACTAGCACTAAAACGAATATATTAAAATACACAGTAATTTAACTTTGTATGCATAGAATGAAGAAATTTAAATGTGTTACTTAAAGTAAGAAGAGATAACAAATAGACGATATTGTAACGTCAGAGTGAGAAGTAACGTAAAACTCTCCACAAAAAAGAAAAATTGCAATCTTTCTTTGCCATTTATCAGCGAGCCGGCTTTTCACCTTGCTGCTAACCTGAGATACTAAACAAATATCTCATTTTGTCCTCCAGAATCTACAAGTTTCTCTATAAATTATATATTTTTTTTAAATTGAAGTCAATTGTGTTGACTGACAAGCAAATAATACCTACTAATTACGAGCTTTATAGTTACAAGTGAATATAAAATCGTATACATACATATTATGTACATAATGGAGAAATCTGTTCAACCTTAATAATTTTTCATTTGATTTGCAAAGATATTCATAATAAAATTATGATAGTCATTTGCTCTATGCTTAAATAAACATTTTAACTACTGTCAGAGTCACAAAAACAAATTACTCTCAATAAAAATTGATTATACCCTCCATACACCATGGTAATTACTAAATTACGATTGCCTTTACAAATATTATTTATATATTATACGAACAAATAAAGACGAAACAGGTCAGCACCTTTTTCTCCTCAGCTTGTCAACCAATTTTATTAATTTTTAACCCCCGACGTAAAAACAAGGGGTGTTATGAGTTTAACATGTGTATCTGTGTATTTGTTTAACTGTCTGTGGCATCATAGCTCCTAAGTGGACCGATTTTGATTTTGTTTTTGTTTGAAAGGTGGCTTGATCGAGAGTGTTCTTAGCGATAATTTAAGAAAATATGTTCATCCGTTCGAAGATTATCAGCTCTTCTATTCGTTGATGGAATTTTTAAGTCGGTATTTTAAATTTACATTATTCTTTTTTTTAGGAGCTATTGACGAACTTTAGTGTTATAATTAAATAAAAAATGAGAAAGTTTTAATTTTACTGTTATAAATAATTTAAAGAATTTCGGTCGAAGCTCTGGGTGACCATTAATTAATATTAAAAAATATTTTCCTGAGTTGTAAACCTTTGGTTGTTTTTTTACATCAATCCTTTGAAAAGTATTACATAATCACTACAAAATAGTACGTTAAAATTTTCTCAGCAGTTATTCTGCACTATTAAAACGTAAAGAATACCGACTACTAACTGTTAATCAAGGCCCGACGGGACTGCATTCCCAGTCTAAAGATAGATCAAAATGCTAACATTAGCGCTAAGAAAAATTACCGGTTTCACAGAGGGTACCTCAGGAATCTTTGTAAACGTAAAATGTTACACAGACCGCAATAAAATTACGAAGCACGCTCGTAATAGTCGAGATGTTCTGTAAAAAACTCGTTTAGGTACTGGTTAGAGTATAAAGCTGGCGCCAGACAAATGCGAAAGCTTCGTAATTAATGTCACATGAGACAGAATATTACCTAAAAATAGAAAGTATAAATTATAAAAATAATATACTACACATCGCTGTCTAGACAAACTAAGCACATTTATGGGTAAAAAAACTTTTCTTTCTGCAAACAAATTTAAAATAAATGCATGCTCCATCTATACAAATATTGGGAATAAGCGGGAATGGAACGCGGGGTCCTTTACGTTTTGCAATTAAATGCTCTACTTCTCACTTGTATTAATCCAAACCAGGTTTCTAGTAGCGATGTGGGCATCACAAATTTTAATATCTAGCATAACGTCAGATTTTAGCCAGGGTCAGGGGTTAAGAACACAACAAGATGCCATATGGTGGAATCATGTGAATGGAAGAACGTCACCAGGATAAAAAAAATGTTACCTGAGAAGGCAGCAGTAGCTGATGGTACTGTACAAGTACGAATTGATAATCATTATCAATTGAGTATCTTTAATGGTAAGAATTATTCTTACCACTAAAGATACTCATGGGTCATGTAACTCAATTTTTTTTGCAACTAGCCACTTTGGGCTAACATATAAGTGACGGATGGACGGCTACAATCGAGCCTCTAACACTAATGGTACTCTCTAATGCCCACTAAGCCATTTCGTCATCCTTAGAATGAAATTCAGCACTTAAGTACCGATAAAGACACACCTATTTTTAGCTTTTGCTTCATGTCATTACTATGAGAAGTGATATGCAACGTTCGTGCTTCAATCAAGTCCTGTGAAGTGGTTTCTTAGAAGTCATTACTTGTGCGTTGTAATTTAGCTTAGTATAATTGCGCCGAGCGTTCTATTAGGCAATGGTAATTTGCTAAAGCTATGACAGACTTTAGTAATTTTCCAATATAAATGGAAGTGTCTGTATTTTTAATGTTCGGGCTTGAGTTGAGCACCACTGAACAGATTTAAGTGCGGTTTTTGTTTTTTATTTTATTACAAGCTGTATTATTTATTCTAGCATTCCTGGCACAGTTATACAAAGATTTTTTTATTTGTAAGATCAAGGCTGGGTAATCTACTCTTATATGGATTTTGCAATAAGGATGTGAGGCAGCTAAGAGAGTCACTGAATATAAATGCTCTATATATGTTGTGGGGTTCTACATACAGACATGCTTCCTAAAGAGCGACACATTCGCCTGTAAACACCGAAGACTCTCTAGAACATCTAAACTTTAATTCTACAGTTTTGGTAGTGCACAGCCGCTCCCGTATAGCTTGTCCGTCACGGTCATCATCTATTAAAAGTAATCTCAAGCGGCGGTAGCGTAATGGCTAAGGCGTCGGACTTGCGATCAAGTGGTTGCAGGTTCGAACCCCACCCAGTGCACTATCGACGTGAACCCATTCCTATCACCAGCATTTAGCTTAGCTGGAGGGGTTACACACAACAAGAATACTAATAATGTGTTACGCACGTTACTAGTATTTTGTTTTCAAAAAAAAAAAAAACTGAAAATCTTTCATGGAAAATTACCAATTTTTATTTTTTCGATTTTTATCTGTTCTCTTGGGTCTTCTCTATATATTTTTTTTTCTTTTTAAACCACCCCTGTAGTAGAACGAACAAAACAAAACAAAAATTATTCAAATCCGTCCAGCCATATTCGAGTTTTAGCGGGACAACGACCAGCAATTCATTTTTATATATATAGATTACGGCATTTAGACACGAAGAAACTTAGGCATTTAAAATTGCACTCAACAATGTTTTTAACTGTCAACACTAAAAGTTACAACTACAACATTTTAGAATTCAATTTCAAGATCTTTATTTCATAAAATTGGTCATCAATTATTCAAAATAGTAATTTAAAAAAATAATTTAAATTAAAAATTATAAATCAATGTACAGTCACCGCAAAAATAGGTTGCTTTGTCAAATGAAAAATTATTAAAAAAAATTATTACAGATAATAATAAATCTGTCGATCTATAACCGCCCTTCCAAATGGTTGAGCCTTGTGAGAAGAATTCGGGCAAAAAAATGAAAATGGGAATCAATACCAAGTCTCCATCAGAATAGGATTCCCGTTTTAATTGTTCAAAGGTTTATTGCCCGGAGTATTAGTAGTTTTAATTAGTGCCCTGATTTAGGTGTGCTTCTGTAACCAATCGCTTTTGCTTCTGTCTTCTCTTTGAAGAACAGAAGCAAACCGATTGGTGAAAACATGGCGAGACGAGTGACAATAGTGGTTCATTCAGTATTTAGGGTAACTCAATTGTTTACCAAACTTCTAGCGCCTGTTTTATTATCCAGAAATTTCTCCGGAACGAGCTGATGTTGAATGAACTAAGCATCCGCATGAACCATTAGCTCTCTCGATCTTGTAAATAAACAGGTCAATTAATAAGTGTAAGTGCTCTCGTCAGTGACAAATTATGTACCGGAACATTTGCAGGAAACGTTGAGCAAGGTGATGTTAGATACGTTTACGAGCGAATAATATTGTTGTCACCTTAATTTACATTAATAGTTCAACATGAGAAATAAGAGATTATCTGTTCCGCATTCAGTTATACTCTGACTGTCGTATAGTGTTTTTAACCGACGTTAAAAAAAACGTCTTATTTAGAATTAAATTGGAATATTGCTATTAAAAAAGAGCAGCAATACCTAGATCGTTAATAACAGGTGATTTGTAGAGAAAGATTAGAAAGTCCATGAAACATTCCAAGTTTTTTTTTACCTTTAATTCTAACTAGCCCTGCCTAATATTATAAATACAAAAGTGAGTTCGTTTGTTTGTTTATATGTTCGTTGGTTATTTCACGCCTTAGCTAATTATTTTTTTTGTTGTATAAGGGGCAAACGAGCAGACGGGTCACCTGATGGTAAATGACTACCGCCGCCCATGGGCACCTGCAACTCAAAAGTCCCAAGTGGTTGCCGGCCTTGAAAGTGGGAGTAGGGGAAGGGTAGAAGAGGGGGAGAGGGAGGGAAGGAAGGGTTAGGGCCTCCGGTAACCTCACTCACTCGGCGAAAAGCAAATGGGGCATTTCTTCACTGCCGGTTTTCTGTGAGGCTGTGGTATCCATATGTATATACAACTTCATCGACCGTTGGGCCGCAGTCCGCCATGCATGATCACCTAGCTTGGTCGGAGGATGCTCCCTTTGTGTTGGAAGGATATAACACCCCTTCCTGCACAAGGACATAGAGTACATTTCATCCAGAAAAAAAAACTGTTCCCAAGGGACACACAAATTACTTTTACGGGAGCAAAGCCGCAGGCAGAACCTAGTCGGATATAAATTAAAGGTCAAGCCGTAACCGGCTATCATGCCAGGCAATTTAATCTACGCACATAATTTGTACTGAATCGAATCCAGCCCTCTTGTTTTAAATTACTGTAAATTTCGACCAATCACAATATCCGGTGCATCCTGTGATCATATGCAACTTCCTCCGCATACGAAGTAGAACACAGTGGATATGTATGTGACTCAATTTGAGCTCAACTACCTTTATCACAGAGTTCTTGTAATACTGCCCAGAAATGGGGAAACGTTACTAAAAAGAATGTTGGGAAAAATTACAAAATAACTGATATCCTTCATAAGAGTAAATAAGAGTTACGAATTCATTGTTAAGTAAGAAGATGGCTTGATATGCTCCTTAAATATAAAGAGTTATTTGGATCATAATATAATTAGAATGTAATTATATGCTGCGGATAATACATCTTGGGCGACCTGTCCAAAATACATATATGCCTCGTTTATAGCTTCGATCGAAGTTTTATAGTTATAATCGCTTTTTCTTCATAATATAAGGATAATGATTAAAGCATAGATAGCTAACAATGAAATGGCAATTGAATCTATTGAAAAGTATGTACTTATATACTATCTCGAGAGCTGACTTTAACAAAACACTTCACAGGATAGACAGTCACTCCGAAATAAGTAGTGTTTGAGAGTAACTTTGTCCGAGTTCCAACTGATTTATCCTTCCAAGAATGTACCTGGATGATTTTTAGCCTAGATTAATACCGATTTTTTATGCGAAATCAAGTATTTTGATACTAGCATTTTTTATTAACATTTTATATGTTTTTTATATGTATAATTTAATCTAGAACAAATTAATAACGGTCCTAATTAGTAGTCTAGATATTTATGACAAACTGTATGTAACGGCTATACTAGTTTATCGAATATTATCTGATAACAAATGTGAAGTGGTACTCAAAAACGCACTACAGATTGGCACTAATTTGTGGTCATATTAATTTACCGTTTGGCGCCTAAAAATATTTAAATTGCAGTTTATATTACATCGTATGACAAGTGTTTTGCTTTAGACTGGAAGTCTAGACACATAGCTGATGGGAGAGGGGTATGTCATTCATTCATCATAATATATAACTGATGGCCGAATATGCGGCCTCATCTCAACTGTAACTGTAGTTTAGGATACTACTTTTAAGTAAAATAATAATTTATAGCTTGTATGTAATATATATGTATATTTAAAGCTATCCTAAAGTTATAATTTATTCGAAATATTAAAAATTAGTGAAGTAACAACTTCATTCTTTGTAATGAAATTAGACATACCTACTATTGATAAAAAAAAAATTTAACCTTGTTTGTGTTAACTTGTTTGTTAACATTGTTTTACCTTAGTAGTAAAATATTTAAAATAGCATTAAAAAAATAATGTATCTTATAATCTGCATGAGTATTTCCGTAAAAAACATTTGTTTTGTATAATTAGTTTTAAGAAATTATCAATAATCATCAATTATTGCATATCCGATATGGGTATACTGTTCGGCCTAAAAACTGTAATGGTTTTCATACAATAACAATTACGTACACAGTTATGCAATAAAATATAATCCTAATCTTAATCTACAGATTATAATTTTATAGCGGAGGAAGGAAAGGAGGAGCATTATCTTTTCTATAAGAGGTCTTAACTCCTGTTTTTGAACGTTTGGAAATCCCAATCACCTCACCGTCGCTAAAGCACTGTCACACATGTCAAAATCGAACTAGATCATCTGAACTGGACCACATTGTTTGTGAACGGTAGGACAATTACTGAGGCTCCAGATTTAAACTAAGAATTCCTGAGAAATGTCTTGCCCACCCTAACTTCTGGCTGGCTATGCCTATGTTGAGCACACTAGGTATCATATCATCGTATTGAAATTTCGGCAGCTTTTGTTTTTTCGACTGTAAGCAAGGTCAAACAAATATTTCTTCCGTGCAGTTAGACGAAAGGTGAGCGGTTGCGCAGTTGCTATGTTTTTTATAACAAATAATTATTAAACAAATATGTATGCTGCATACCTGACATGGGCGGCTACCGGATAGCAGTTTTTTGGCTGTTCATTTATCAGGACAGGTTGTTTAGAAATGAATAACAATAATTTTCTCAAGGTTGTGCGAGCGTTTTTATAGAATGCATACTTAGATCAAATAGATCCACGATCTCCTACGAAAATCTCGTCAAATAGCATGCATTTAATATGCCATCGTAATTATGAACCTAGAGACCTAAAGACTAGACACTGAATGTTCCTGGTAATATATGTTGTAATAGGTTGATACAAAAACTGCAATGTATAGCGTCTGTTGTTTATTATTTACCACAACGGAGCGAATTAAACTCTTATTCCACACGCACGCGCGCGAGAGTGAAAACGTCAAGCTGGTGCTGGTGTGCAAGCTACTTAGTTCAAAAATAACAAACTTTTAAATTATCATTTGTTACAGTTCGATTATTATACTTAAAAAATTAAAGCTATCATAAAAATATTAAGTCTTGCATTTCTAAAACATAGTTTTTTTACGATTTTTGGCACGAAGCGTCTGAAAGTTCAACTGTGCTTACAACTGCATTTAAGCACAGTTTAGTTAGTGCTATTTTTTGAGCGGCAACCAAACATGATCGAAGCATGCGTAAGTCAAAAATGTCACTGTACTACCTCTAAAAGCTCAAGCAGAAAAAGTGTTGAAAATGTACAGGCATATGTTTATTATAATTACCCTGTACCTGTAACCTGTACCACAGTATAATTAATGTGGTACAGGTTACAGGTACAGGGATGAGAGTAGGTATGTAAAAATATAATAGAAACATACTTATGTAATACAAAAATTTAGGTAGGTTTAGTATATATGGAGACTGGAGAGTAACTCTCAAAACCACTAAAATTATTTTAACATTCCAAGATAGTTGCTACATAAACATAGCCTATATCGAAACATATCGGTAGTAGATATTGGTAATATATATTAAGTGGGCCGTTGATGTTATTGTCCTAGTGGCCTCTCCATTCACAGGACGGACATTCGGGTACGCGACCCCGGCCTCTTCGAGCGATTGCAGTTTGTCCTTTTTCCCCATCCGAGCCGGCCCGAAATTTATGCAGAGGGCGCCGAAATCAACCGAAACATTACCACCTTTTTTTTCTTTTTTTTTTGTTGACGAGGTGGAAGATCCTACATGGATGTCCTCCGCCTTGGGGAGGCGAAGGGGTCTGTCGGACTCTTACCGACTAAAAACCACCCCGGTGTTCCACTACGGGGAGCGAGAATCGCTATTGCATTCTCCCGCAACAGGGCTGGTTTGGGCTGATATGATTCATTACCACCTACAGAAGGTGGTAGTAACTAACGTAACTACAAAGTAGGGGGTGCCCAAATACTTTTTGAGGACTAAAAAAAAAGGTAATTAAATTCTTTTTACCACACATGAGACAATATATATTTTTTATGAAGACTAAAATGCTCCTCAAGTTTATAGGGGCGCCACTTCGCACCACCTAAAAATGTAGGTAGGGCCGCTACTGTCCGAGACTTTTTTTTTGTGCGTGTGGAACCTCGGGCTGTCACCCCACCGGGGTTTTTGGTGGGGCGGTGTGTCAGAATCGAACCGACTAAAACCACACGGTGTGCCATACTGCGCCTTAAGTAGGAGGGATCCGGGAACAGCTTTTATTAAGACATCCGGAACTACTGTCTGAGACTTGTGGTAACCCTTACCCCAGCTCGTCCCTGAGTCCCGTCTGAAAACGATTATATTCCCAAGCAGAGTTGGCGTCGGGCAGGCGGCTGGCCATAAAAGAAACTAGCGGAAACTCTTTCCAATGTTACCTACAGATTGCGCCGACCCCAAATAAAATTGTGAAAAGAAAAGATGATGATGCGATGATGACATGATACATATCTTTACAAATAATCTCTCAGTCCATTAATCATAGTTTTCGATCTACTGAGCGGAGACGGAAATATACTTTGAAATACTTACCTACAATATTTAATATTGCGTCGACGACAAAAAAAAATGTATGTACTGTAATAATGTCATATTACAGTATTACATTCAAATTATATGGAAGTGTTGGTTCTATTAAATAAAGAATTAATTTACGATTCTAATAAACTAGAACGTGCGTCACGTTATATGGGAATTTTATTGCAAAAGTCTAGCTCCAAAAAGGTCAGACATAAGATTTATAAACTCATCTTTTTTTATGATAGCTATACTTTTAATCTCGAAGTCTGCGGTCTATGCAAGGTCGCCCAAGGGTACAATTACGTAGGGTTGATCCCTTTAAGTTTAGTTAATAATTTAATAATATTTTTTTAATTTGTGTTAAACTTAAGTATTAATAAAATGTTATTAAATATAACTCAGTATTTTTTTATTAATTTGGAAAATAGATAGGTAAGTTAGAAAAAGTTAAACGATAGTTGTTTACAGTTAGTTATTATTTCCTCTCCAATTGCCTTATGACGTTCATGGTTTTTACCTATAGCGAAATACCATAGAACTTATGTCGGAAGTGCTAACTTTCATTTCTAATGAATAAAGAGTGGCAACTGACTTTACCTCAATAAGTCTTTCAACTTTTAAGTCAGCAGATATGAGAATATACCCAGAAAAAATAACAGGCTAAAGGGTGATAGAAAAAAGAAATATTTTAAATTTTACTTTTTTAACCAATTAATCAATGAAATAAACATGAATCATGGACTGTCAATAGGTATCATAGATACAATCGTCAAAAAAAAACTTAAAGCCTTTACAAGGTTGACCATATTTAAACAATTTCTTGGGACAGTCCCTCTAAAATGAGTCATTCGTTTAGAAAAGTTTTATCAAGTGTCGTAATAAGTAGAGATGAGAGTTTCAAAATAACGATAAAGCGCCTCAACACGACCAGTCATCGTAAAAACGGACATCCCAAAAATATATTTTCTCCTCCGCTTCGTTAAAAACATCCCTTCTCCTTCACATCTCACAAAATAGAGATCAGTTAAGTAATGGTTAGGAGTTGACCGGAAGAAGGTATGCCAGACGTGTCCACTGGCTCCAAACAAATTCACAAAAAAAGGGAACCAGCTGGTCCCTCAGCTCAAATGAAAACAAAATTTAGTATTTTGTTTTCATTTGAGCTTTCCCGCAGCTCCAAAGTGCCGTTGATACCGTTCACTGCCGGACAGACCACTTATGGTTTAGGGCCAACGGAAGTTTGTGCCATACCAAACAGATCCTGCACTGTACCCACTGTACTCTCTGTTAATTACAGTTACACCGCGCCAGAACATTGTTCTGAAGCAGTAACATGTCCACTAAACAAAGAAAAGTGGCGTCGCCACAGCATAACATCTTAAGTGTTAAAACATTTAAGAGATTTATTGGTCTTCAAACTATACCGTCCCAGACATATTGAAGATGTACTTGAGATGAGATAAACATAGATTTATATTTTACTAGCAACCCGCCTCGGTTTTGCAAGGATAGCAGAGACATCTTCAACAATCATCAACATATTTCGATCAATTTACACAAAATCTTAAAGAATTATACACCTAAACCTTCCTCAGGAATCACTCTGTCTATTAGTGAAAACCGCATGAAAATCTGTTCAGTATTTTTTCAGTTTATCGCGGACAGACCGACTATAGCTTAGCTTATAGCTTACTAGCATCGCCCCGCGGTTTCACCCGCGTAAGTCCCGATCCCGTGGGAATATCAAGTTACAAAGTAGCCTATGTATGCGAAACTTGGTCTGTAGATAGCTGGAGACCTGGATTAGGTCTCCAGCTATCTACAGACCAAGTTTCATCGCAATCGGTTCAGTGGTTTTTGCGTGAAAGAGTAACAAACATCCCTCCATCCAAACTTTCACATTTATAATATTAGCGTAGTGTATAGGATTAAAGCTGAGTGGTAAGTATAGTTAAAGAATGTTGAGATATAATAAAAGAATGTTAAGATGTCTTAATATCTCACAAGAACTATTGTCACATTCCTTTTACGTTGGCTGCTCTTTAAAAATACCGCTCATGTCTCGAGCCTTTGGCGCCAACTTAAACAACGGTGAAAACTGTGACGAAAGAAATTGCCTTAACGTGCCCTGTTTATCACCGAGGCTGATTTCTAGCTAATTAAAATCCTACTACTTTTACTACTATGTCAGTACGTAATTTAGTTTGTGAATATATTATGACAAATGGTTAACTATACAAACTTCTATATAAGGTATAATAAAAGTTAATGTTTACATATTTGTAAAATCAATAAAGCGATTATAGTAACGAATTTAATAACTCTATAAAATGTAAAAAAACAAACGACTCTTTACGTAAGGTACATTTTCTTTACGAAATAATATAAAATCGGTTTCACTAAGAAACGTTTTAAATCTATTTTTAATGCACAGCTTCTTACGAAGTAAGTATACACATTTACATAAGTATGTTGATGTATGTATATGTCCATATACCGACATGTGTAAGACAACCAATATTTAAAAATCACTTAGACCCTTATAATGTTAAACAAGCACTGATATGTAATAACCAAAAATAGTGTTTGTGCCTAAGATATGCGTGGAAAACTATAGTCAACGGATTTAACTTTTACACATTCAGGTGTAGCAATCTACCGTTGCAGCTATTAAAGCCTCTGAGGTTGTCAACTTTTTGGCTGATGCAATAAGCTGACTTGCTTGCATATGCTTGTTTATACTTTGTATCAAGCGAGATGAAATCGAAAGAGCTTTGATAAAAAGGCGAAAATGGTTTATCTAAGTTTGCTTTAGGTTGTGTGCCTGGATTACAAGTTTGTTTGCGTTATATATGAATACATACAGTAGTCCGATCGCTATCTCACACAGGTCTGTAATATAAGCAGATTTTTATTATGAATGAGACCACGTGTATTCGTGGGTTGTATTGATTTGTGTAAATAATAACGTTAGTAATATAGTTTTACACATATTATTTTTAGCTGTAAATTAATTTTACGTTCTAACAAACTATTACTAATATGTCTGATATTTTCAAAAATTGTTTATCATATACTATGTAAAAATGAATCCCATCTTCTAACTTAAACGTTAAATACACAATTTGAAATATAAATTATATCTACGGTGAGAAAAACTCATGTCCTTATTGTAAGCTTGACGTTACGTATTCCAATTTCAAATTCAAAACTATTAATAAAAAAATGAGGAATTCACATTCATAATGTATATTTTAGCAATTTATCAGTTTTGCTACTTAATTTGTATTTCTCTAAGCAAAATAAAAAAATATATAGCACTACTATTTATAAGTAGTGCATAATGTTCTGTTGAAATAATAACGGCATTTAAGACACGCACACAGGATATCTGTGAAGTTTAATCAAAACTTTTTATAAATTAATCGAGATGAATTTGCGTA
Organism: Euplagia quadripunctaria; assembly: GCA_963859945.1. Lineage (NCBI taxonomy): Eukaryota > Metazoa > Arthropoda > Insecta > Lepidoptera > Erebidae > Euplagia > Euplagia quadripunctaria. Next base: position 2,845,530 of record OY982572.1, on the reverse strand, counting down.
ATACATAGTATATAATGAATAAAACTAACGAACTGTAATAAAACCTATTAAACATGGCTAAATTAAAGAATTACGTAACACACGTAACACGTGCAACATGCCTAAGCAATGAAATAACTAACGAAATCATCTATCATTTAAAGTGGCGACAAATGACACAGCACGTACAGCAATAAATATTACTTACTAATTTTATTGTAGTTCATTACTTAATTAATGCAACCTTGTGCAGTGATAAAAAGTCCAAAGTAATTAACAATGATTGATTGATATAGTTAATTAGTCCCTCCAATAAAAAGACCTTCATAACAATTGCTATAGATTCGTAGTACCAAAGCTATAGGAGGACTGCCGGACCGATAAGACTCAAGAAAAGCCAATCAAGATCTTTTACTAACAGTAAATCTATTATAAAAAATGATAATGTTATGAATGTACTGTTGCTATTCAACTCCACTCTCCGTCGCGTCGTCACCCTCAAACTATTCACAGACAGACACTTTAAATGCGCACACGTGCACAATTCGAAATTGGTGTATCAAATACCAATACGAAGAACCAATAAACACTAGAGTAACCCACAAGGGACTAGAAAGGAAAGCGCGGAACGTCCCATCCACTACGTGGACCGAAGACTTGGTCAAAGTCAAAAAAGCAGGAAGCATTTGCTCTATATTTAACGAAATCGGAGGGAACTAAAACCACTGTTCTAGAATAATATTATTCTTAACAGCGGCTGAGATGAGGACATCATGCATGCATAAACTTACATTTTGAAATTCGATTTCAAAAATAAGTTGCGCAGTAACGATCCTATATTTGACATGTTCCAGTAAAAATAACTATAAGATTGTTTTAAACAACATTTAAAAAAAGAAAAAGGAGTGTAAAATGTAAAGTTACGCAATATTTGTGCAACCGCGTGCAAAACAGATAAATTTTATTTAGCAAGAGCTGTCCGCCTTTCGCTTACTCTCTGTATGGTCACCGTACAGTGTTAGTGCGAGCTACGATTTTATGCCCAAGCCAGGTAGGCAGCTATTATTGTAATAAACTCTGTGTCTTAAGACATAGGGTTTAAAATATTGGTAGATGTTTTTGTAGGTTTTATTACTTTTAAACATCCAAATATTACGGACATTAAACCTTTGCTAATCTGCTAGTCATTTATGAATTAATGACTACCCACTTTTTGCAATCCAAATAATACTTGCAATTAAATTGTTTGACCATTCTCAGGTTTTATAGGTTATGTGAGTATAGTAAATTTTTTTTGCCACGAAATACTTATATTAAAAGAGCGATTGTATTTACCGAAAGTTCCGCCAAAAGTAAATATCTTTCTTTGCGTGGACGATACCTAAAAGTGACAACAGTCATGTACATTTTACTTCTTGATTAACATAAAGAAACACGATGCAAAATATTCAACAAATGGCTAAGCTTGTAAGTATTAATAATACATATTTTAATATAGACAGGCCAGGCCCACTCCGCACCTTAGGTGTAAAGCTAATACGCGGCGGGATAGACTAATCGTGCCAAACATTCATTGGGTTGCCGCGCCAGCGTACGAGCACGCTAACGTCGCTGCTAACTTGCGTCGCGTCATCCGTTCATATCCTATATTTGATATTTAGCCTAGGTTTAATTTTCACAAAAAATAAAAAAACAGAAAAACCCTTACATCGCGGCGTCGTCAGAACAGTACACAGTAAGAGTTACGCGATAGAAAGAAGCCAACTTCTTCTAGGTGTTATTTTTACTAGTAAGTAGTAGGTAATTAGCACTGCGCCACCTGAATTGCGACTTTATTGTGTTAATGCAAGAGTCGCTATTTGTTTAAACGGTTTTCCGGAGTGAATTTTCTGTATCTGTACTATTATGTATTTTGGTAAAGACCCAAAAATATTTGATACAATTAGACAACAACTTAATATACTATTTGGTATAGAGAGTGTTCTTTATTTAGTCCCTTTACTTTAAAGACTAGTTGGTTCCCTACGCATTCCCTACGCACATTAAGCATTACTAACACTAGACTCAAGTATTTCTTATTGTACTTTTCGTTGCTTGTGACATAAGTGTATTGTACAGATTGTATAACAATGTAGTCAGATGTTTGTTACGACATAGAAACTATTAGGAGAAGATCTCCAACGAAACATTGTCATTTATTTTGGCCGCTTTCGACATACGACCACTACGAAATACAGCACCACACTAGAACTGTTTTTTAACCGTGGTCTTCTATAAAGAGCAGGAGATTTTCTAGTCGGGAGTAAATCTGATGTACAAATGAATGTACTCCTATATGTACGAAGGAGAACGAAGTAAGTACATTTGAGTGCAAGTTCCATACAAGTGTTCCGTACTTAATAGAAGTTATAATTTAAAACAACTCACGTGATGAATATCATAGTGCAAGATACTCTCGATGTAGCTGGGTAGCTGGTTGACGACGGTGAAGTAGCCGAAGACCGAGGCGCCGTGCGTGAGGATGATAGCCCATACCGCAGGACAGAAAAGTAGACCTCGCCAGGGTATTGGCATGTGCTGTGAAAATATAAATCCATGTACATACAGAATGCGAAAAATTTACTTTAGGAGATAGATAGTTACTGCACGGTTTGTCTAAAATTAAGATTTTTTGGTTGTCACATGCAGATGCATAAGTAGATTGTTAAAATAAAAATGCTTTAAAAGTTATATGTCTAGAAAGATCCGCAATTCACGTAATTTCATATTAGTTATTTATAATAAATAATAAAACAAGCGTAATATCTTAAAAAAAGCAAAACTAGTAGGTACATAATAAACATATTAAAAAAATATATATTTTGAAATAATACATTGAAAGGTTTTTTCATGAGATTTCTGAAGATAAACAAACTTTCTGACCATATCATAATATTCTTATACTGCTGTTTGAAGATGTGCGTATATCGTGTATTCTTAGTTGGTGGTGTCTTGGTATTATTTACCCCACATATAAGTCCCACATAATTAAATGGGTAGGTCCCTGACACAAGAGAACTAGATAATGCAATGGAATCCCTTTTTTTTGTGCGTGTGAAAACCCCCTCGGGGTTTCGGTGGTGTGTCGGAATCGAACCGACTATAGACCACACGGTGTGCTGTACCGCGCCTAAAATAGGAGAGATCTGGGCACAGCTTTTATTTAGACATCTGGAATGCAATGGAATCCCGACTACGTCATGATTGCAGGACATAGTGTTATTGATGCTATAGTTATACGAGTAAAATAAGCTAATCCAAGAACCCAGGATTTCATGACAATATGAGGCAATCTTTTCAATTTTAGCACGCTTGGCTACGTAAATTATGAATCTTCTGAGGATGTGCTGATGTCATCCCACGTACATGATTTCATTTTTAACACTCTGCGGTTAACATAATCGGACTAAAATAAAAATTAGCAACTTGCTGCACTTAATATGGATGTCGGTGACCGTGAAAATAGCGTAACTTTTTTTTACCCAACCTTTTTCGATCACTCTAGAGGTTCATTCGTGAAAAGGTAACAATGTGTAATAATTAGTAGTTGATAAGATAAATTGAAGATATAACAATACATATATCGATACCTCGGGGCTCAAAAGGCGTAAGCACCAAAAGTCGATTTTACAGTAGAGCAAAAAAACAAAAACAAAATTCTTTTTTTAAGCATAACTTTTTCAATTTTTTACCTAAATAAACCATTCTAAGACCAAAAGTCTTAAATTTTTGTGATGCAGGTCACTGTAAAATTATATTTCGAATAAATTTAAAAGCAACGAAAATAGCTTTCCTATACGCCCCGAAAATTTATATGTTTGGGGCGTTTACACCCCAAAAATCAATGGATGTATGATGAGTGATGGTTGTAACCGTCAATTTCAGGAAAGTGGACCATTAGGGGAAAGTAGACCGAGTGGGAAACCGAGTAGACATTTTAGGAAAGTGGACCATTAGGTCCACTTTAACCTTTTTATCAACTTAGATAACGAATTAATAGTAATAATTATTGATTTACCTGTACCTAATTGCCTGTCTTACCTAAAAACTATTCAATAACTCATTATAAAAGGAAAATGATAAATAAAAATAACTTACTAATCAAAATATTGTTTATTTATTTCTTATTTTTATATTATAATTTCTCAGGAAACTAACGGTTTACCAACAGTCGATTGGTCCATGAACCGTTGGACAACATTATCTTTAAACCATAAACTTTTCGTCCAATGGACTTTTCATTCACGAACGTTTCGCCAGCATTATTCTACGTCAGTGAATGCTTAACCAACAGAATGTTTTGACCAATAACTTTTCACCCAAAGAACAATTGGCCCATGGACTGTTTCCCAAGATTAAGTAGGAAAGCGGACCCTGGGATCTCCCGCGCTAGGCGGGACGAGCAACCGGGAGACACGCTAGGTTGATGATGACTGTTCCCCAAGAGAACGGTACGTCAGTGAGCTTCTAACCTAACCTATCCAAGTCGGATTGTACAGCTTTCTCAACGCTCACTGACGTACCGTTCTCTTGAGGAACAGTCCATGGGCCAATTGTTCTTTGGGTGAAAAGTTATTGTTCAAAACATTCTGTTGGTTAAGCATTCACTGGCGCAGAGTAATGCTGGTGAAACGTTCGTGGATGAAAAGTGCATTGGACGAAAAGTTTATAGTTTAAAGATAATGTTGACCAACGGTTCATGGACCAATCGACTGTTGGTAAACCGTTTCAGAGCGATTTCTCAGGTATACAGTTAGGTATCCTTACAAAATTTGGCGCTAATAACATTTAAAGCTAATGGGCTAAAAACATTTGTATCATCTACGGTGTCGTTTACTACCCTCGCGTTTATAAACAGTAACAGTGGTAGCTGTTACGACACAAAAACTAAAAATATCTGTTTTATTTCCTACAAAAAATGGGGTCGTAAATACCATTTTTTTGCGAATTCGAAGAATTTCGCCAAAATGGCGGTTACGCCTTTTGAGCCCCGAGGTATCGATATATTTATATATAATACTGTAATTGTATGTGTATAATAATCGCGCACCTCTAAGTATTTCTGAATCAATTACGGAATCGATTTCGGCTTTGTTCGGTTATGTTATTTCAAAACGATTTAAGACAAAATATTTTTAAAAATTGTCATCCTTCCGCACAAACAAAATCCATGTAAGAGGGACATTGTAGGTGTTCAGATTTCTTTCTCCACATCTCCGGTTCTAAGAGGTTACGCGATTCGTTTTGGTCTGGCAACACTCATTGGAACGAGGTTTTTCAATAGAACTTTTACCCACTTAAATTGATTGAGTTGGAGGAAAGTTAGGTAAGAACATATGCGGAGCGGCTCGGGTCCTCCTCGTTAATTATAAAAAAAAAGGTGTGTGTCAGCTCCGACACACGACTGGAGTTTACAATTTCCTGGAGGCTCTCTCTCTCCCCCCTCTCTCTCTCTTCTATATATATATACGTCATTTCTAGACGCTGTATAGTATATATTCCATATACATATATATATAACATAAAGTTAACACATATTACATGCGTCTTGCTTTAAGGAGTATACTCCACTAAAGCACAAAAAGCACAACAAAGCGTTACGCTGCCCTACGATCATATTTTTTTCATACCGGGCGCCTTATATGAAAATCGATTCTTAAGGAGTAAACTCCAATAAACTCCAATAATTTCATTGTTTCAGTGAAACGTTCAAACGTGAAAGTTTGTGAGGATGTATGAATGTTTGTTACTCTTTCACGCAAAAACTACTGAACCGATTGCGATAAAACTTGGTATATAGATAGCTGGAGACCTGGATTAACACATAGGCTCATTTTTTATCCCGATAGGCATCGTGGACCTAGTCAACCTTAGAAACCCAACAGTGGGCCAGAAGCTAAAATTATTTATTTTATCCCTTTTATATCTATTTTACTTTCATTACGACAAAAGAACTTCTTCAAACGATTGTCTGTAAACATATAATCTTTTGAATTTCAATGATCTTAATCATAAAAGACAGGCCGCGAGTTGCGATTAAACATCACAGTCACGATGCATAATGTTATCTTTGTACGCAGAACGAACGTAATTCTCAGAATCCAATGGCATTTACCCCGTAAGGAAAAGGCGTTAGTCTCGTACACAAAGAGTAATGCACAATGGCAAATTAAAAAATAAACTACCTCACAGTCCATACTCTATAAGAAAAAGCAGCTTAAGCATTAGGATTAAACTGCAGCTGTTTTAAAAGTAATGATAAAGTAGGTGGTTAGAAATACATATATGTATAATTATTAGGTACATAAAAGGTGTTAGATACAACGAATAAAAGTACATAGAACTTTTTGCAATATGTGGTCATGATAAATACATATATATGTAATATATATATGTAAATTATTTGCCACTGATGACGCGGGAATACGAGTATGCCGTAACAAAATAATATTTTTAATTATACCCTTAATAGTCCAGAAGCTTAATGTTTTAATCTATTTTGCAATTTTGTCATTTTATATCCATTATCAATATGAGCAATATGATTTTCTTTTTATGAAAAGAATACTGGTAACGTGGGTTCCTCTAACTAAATGCTTGGGGTCCGGATGTCTTAATAAAAGCTGTTCCCAAATCCCTCATATATCAGACGCAGTACGGCACACCGTGTGGTTTTAGTCGTTTCGATTCCGACAGTCCACCCCATCGAAAACCCCGGTGGGGTGACGGCCCGAGGGGGTTTCCACACGCACAAAAAAAAAGCGGAGGGGTTCACATCGGTAGTGCACTGGGTGGGATTCGAACCCACAAGTCGCGTTTGATCGCAAGTCCGACGCTTAGCCATAACGCTACCGAGACGCTTCTAAAATTGGATATTAAGTAACTCTCCCGCTGAACAGATTTAGATGAAGACATAATTCTGGACGTTACAAAGACAAAACTAAAAACCATTATCACTAAGACAAATAAAGTATGTAAATAAAAATAACTTGTCACATCTCACACACGTCCGTCTGATCCCGAGTTAGGCAGAGCTTGTACTATGGTAACCAGACTGCTGATAATGTTTATCAGCTAAATACATAAATATTATAATAGATAAATTACACCCAGACACAGAACAAATACTCGTGCTCATCACACAATTATCTGTCCTGGTTGGGAATCGAACCCACAACCTCTGGCTCAGCAGGCTGGATACATAGGATCATTAACGACTAGACCGTCTAGAACAGGCCAGTCTGCTGCTGCTCAGTGGCGTAGCTATACCGTCTAAGGCCCGTGGGTAATTCATCAATATACTTTGTAATTAGTGCCTCGTGTGTCCAGGACCTTTTGGTGCCCGGGGCCCCCTCGAGCCGGGGGCCTGTGGCATTTTTACGTTACGCCCCTGCTGCTGCTGCTGCTGCAATATAACTGAATTTTGGTATGGTATAGAGATATAACATAGATTTCCTTAATTTGGCCTTTCTAATATTAATGTAAGTGTGTTTATTCATGTACTGATCATTAGCTAAAAACTTTACGAGCTAATACATGGTTTCTGTGAGATAGCTTACAGGACAGTCGAGAAGCCGCAGTTTAAAAACCTATTATTTTATTTTTCTGTGTATAACAACCACATACTGATATGTCGCGGTTTGTGTCCATTCCGTATTATGACAAACTTTAAAACAATGACAGGTCGTCTGCCTGTGGTTTTGAGTAATTTACAAGTGGATGAAAATAAAGTATAACAATATCTAACAATTGTTCCACAAATAACCAACCTCACAAGTAGTAGGTACAAAACAATTAGGTATGTATCCCTATTTACTTATTGTGTAGAGGAAATAATATAAGAACGAATGCTCAAGAAAGTATACATAGAGTCAAAAGTCAAAGTACACAAATGCGTTGACAAACTACGTCAAAACATTATGATGATGATTTGACGCACATCTAAAACACATGTTTCAGTATTAAAATGATCAAGCTGTAGAGCATGACCGTAGCAAACTAATAAAATGTAAAGAAATGTGTGTATGGTGTGTATGTATTGGAACATAAACATTTATTTGCAAAAGTGTGATTCTGGCTACACTGATCTCCTTAGACACGGTAGATAGACCCCAGACAAAAAACGCAAGCTACTGTTCTCATTAAGTATATGATTTCTTTCAAGTTTTGACATTAAATTTACGAGTTCCAAATTTAGTAATTGAAGTTATGTAATCCATTTTATTTTCGGTTTTTGTAACTTTTAAAGTAAATCTCTAACTAAAGGTGGTCCCTCACCGGGGGTATTCGCCTGTTATGTAACATTAATGATTCGATGTTGAGTGTTACAATAATGACTCTGAGTGACGAGCATTCGCCTGTAATGTAACATTTATGATTCAATATCGAGTATTACATTACAATACAGCCTCCCTCACTGACGAGCATTCGCCTTTTAAATTTAACATTTATGATTCGAGCTGATTAGTTGATTCCGATATGTCAGACGAAGCGGTGATTGTTCTGAGCGCGGCAATATTAATTCGAAAAACAAAAGAAACGATATTGGTGTTATGAATTATTTCAAACCGACGAACCACAGGCGGTTTTACAGTCGTTCCCCGTTGTTTCACCTGCGTTTATGGTCACTGCTTCGTTCCTAAGGGTTGTAGCGTGATGTTACAGAGCCTATAATACTCTATCCCACACCCTGTATAATACATTATTTTAGACGCACAATGTCACACAGTGAAGCAATTACTTACCAAGTATGTATATATGTATAAACAAAAATAATGAGAAAAACAACACAACTCTGTGTTGGGTTGTTTGTGTATATAGTAGTACATAAAATAACAATTAAACAGGTGACAGCCCTAAAATGTAATAATTAATTGACTTGTATAATGCTTGGAGATGTCATCGGGAATTATGCTTAAAATATACACTTTTGTGAGCCAGGCAATGACTTTAATTTACAAATGGCGCCGTAACGATTGTATCGTACCGTGCGAGCGGTTGTTGAATTCACGATAACGTACATAACGCTACCGTGATTTCAACAACCGCTCTCTAATGTAATCAATTAAATTATTATTTTAGTTCCTTACTTTTTCGTATGTCGAATGTTTTTTTTATAAATTGCTATTGTTATTTTTTTAGTTAGTTGTATTTAAAATAGAAAAAAAAGAGGTTATCAAAATAAGCGAATTATACTATACTATTACTAAAAATCATACGTTTGTGTAAGCGTGAAGCGTTGAATTTTCAACAAAAATTTTACCGGCCGTAAACAAAACGAATCGATTCTTGATTATAGGAACGCGGCATTAGAATGTTTGTAACTCCTTCAAACTGAAGCCTGAATGGAAATTAATAAAATTAGAAAACAAAAGTAACACGTAATTACTTAGTTTTCTGTCTGTTTGTTACCTTCCTCTGCATAATTAGACCTCTGAAATGATCGTCATTTTCATTAAACACCCAACCCTTTAAGTACCCTGGGTCTGGAGTACGACATGTAGCCTAATCCTTATCTATTAGAGCTTATGGTTTAATGGAGGACAGGAAGATAAAGAATGCACACATAGAATGCCAAGAATTAGTTAGTAAAAAAATTACGCCTTTCTGAGTTAGACTTGCACACTGACTAAAGAACTTTGTCCTTGGCTACGAGCGAGATTTCTACGGACATTAAGCAGCAGAACACTGACTCCTAAGGCGTCGTTCATTAATCACGTGATGTTATTAGCATCTTTTTAAACCCCCCTCCACCCTGGTGATACTTGGTGACGTTTTAGACTAACCCCACCCCCCTACCCAAAATCACGTGTATTTTTTTTAGTACAAAGTATCTTTAAAAAAAATCAGAATATTAACTTTAAAGATATAATCTAATGCTGGAAAATTAAGCACCGTGATATGTCCAGACAGACATTACGCTTGAAGATTGTTTCTGATAGGCTACGCTGGCTGGCTACAGACTAGTTTAAGGGGCAGAGTTCACCTAGGCCTGCCATCACTGAAATTGCCGACACCGGACAATCTCTTCAAAAATCCCGGACACGTGTGAAATCGAGATTCTTTCCCGGACACCTTAAAAAAACGCAGATTCCATTTTTTTATTAAATTAAACTGCTTGTTCATCTAATAATTATAAGTTGCCTTAGTCACAGAGTGTCCGGGGTTTACCCGTACGCTTTCTGAAAACCCCGCTCGGACGCTCCCCGGACGCCCTCTAAACTAGGACAAATCCGGGTAAACCCGAACGGATGGCAGCCCCAAGTTCACCATATCTATATGGTAAAGTGTTTTGAAACAATAAATTGTTATTATTAAATCCCGCGTGCCAAGCATGGCTATAGAATAATCTTTCATGATAATGGCCGAAGCCCCGCAACTGGACTAAAATGGTTTTGCTAATTGACACTTACCCCTTTGTTGTTAGAGTCCTGTGGTAAAACCTTCATCAGATAATTGCGTTCAGTCTCCGAGATGCGAGGGTGCTGAGCAGGCGTGTCGTAAACGACGGCGAACCATGCGATGGACCACATCACACCGATTATAGCTGTATTAATAACAGTAATTGAAATAAGTTATTACATTAAAAATATATATATATATATATCGTGGGAGAGCCATGCTTTGGCACGTATGGGCCGGCTCGACCGGAGTGATACCACGGCCTCACAGAAAACCGGCAGTGAAGGAATGCTTGCATTGTATTTCGCCGAGTGAGTGAGGTTACCGGAGGCCCTAACTCTTCCCTCTCCCCCTCTTCCCCCTTCTCCCCCACTTCCCCTACTCCCATCTTAAAGGCTGGCAACGTACTTGTGACTCTTGAGTTTCAGGTGCCCATGGGCGGCGGTAGTCATTTACCATCAGGTGACCCGTCTGCTCGTTTGCCCCCTATCCCATAAAGAAAAGGAGGTTGTATGTATAGCAGATTTTAGATAGAATCGTAGCCGTTTGAGTACGTTCAAAAGACCATAGAAAAGAAAGGTAAACATTGCTAGAAGTTAATAGTAGCTATTGAACCTTACTGGTGAGTAGTGTCTCCATGTAGACCCATGGTGGCTCAGAGCGGGTGGCCACTTGTATTACTTTATAGGCGGGTTTTGTTTTGTATAAAAAATTTGCTCCCGTTTGTAAAATGATGCAAATGCTGTCTGATGAATTCCTATTATTATAAAGATATGTAATAGACAGAGATTATGCTTATGTATAATAAATTTGATTTTGCTATAAAAATCTATTTGTAAGAACATACTTTTAACTTGAAATTGTGAAATAGAAGTTCTCCGTTAAATTCAACCCGGTCAACCTAGAATGCAGGATTTTTTTGTGGAAATAAACCTCGAGTCCAGTGTGCACCTTGTTAGTATTGATTGAATAAGTGTTAACATAACGCAAGGTTTCATAGTGTAAATTAGAAAGCTACCTCAGTACTCTCTACCAATATCTCCGAGATCAGAATAAAACTTTACCCATATTGAATACAAATTTCTACAATATACTATGCCGATAACATATGTATTAAAACACAAAGTATTAAAGAACGTCGCATGTACACATTTATACATTTTGCGCGGAACCCTAATTCTTTTCCCAAAATAGCAGTATCCTAAGTTATTCCTTATAACACCAGCATCTGCCAGTGAAAGTCTCTTCGAAATCGGTCCACCCGTTCCAGACAGACAAAAATTTTTAAAATAGATTTTACACACATGGTATATAATTACCGGGTAAATATTCCAATGCATTTAGTAAAATGCTGTTATTATGACATTACAAACAGATAGGTACTTCAATTTTATTTATTTGTATGAATAGACTATAACCTCGATTGAAAACCGGGACAATAGAAACAGCATATAACAGTACAGTCACCTAAATAAGAAAACCAGTAAAATCCTACGTAAATATAAATCTGAGAGTGCTTCAAGTCCTTTTATTACTGGTAAATATTCAGCACATCCATAAAACATTAGTGGAACTTATAGATGTTAGGGCTAGGTCGACAATATCCATTTGACCTTTGTTTAGCGGGAATCAATTTCTTACGAAGGATGCGACGTGGAAAGGGTTATAAGGTTTATGTTAATATACATTTCACTAAATATTGTGCAGCTGTCTGGTGATTTAAAAGAGTGGAAGTGAGTTTGTTTCCCCGATTTCTTCTCACAAGGCTCAACTATTTGGAAACGGGCGGAAAACGACACTAGCAGATGGCGATCTAAACTATTTGTAACAGGCTATTATTTGCTATTTACTTTTATAATAAATTTACTTTCGATAAAGAAATCTATGGTTGCGGTGTTTATCATTGTGTCTATGATTTTAGATTAAAAGAATTATACGATTTCAGGATTTTTTAAGGAATTTGATGAAAATAAATATTTTTATTTATTTATTAAAACTTCATGCACATGTTGTACAAAGGCGAAATTAATGCCTTAGGTATTCTCTGCCAGTCAACCTACGGGTGAAGCAGAAATAAAAAGTGGTAGGTGCAAAGATATGGTAAAGAGTACGAATTTATAAGTTATTTGTCTGTGACTGAAAGTAGTTAAAGTGAACTTTGTGCCGGCTGAAGAATATTTAGCATATTTACATAACATATACATACAATGAATTTCAAAAATATCGAAACTTATATCCCGAGAACAAAATTAAAATTGTAAAAATTTGTGTCACGTAGTGTCACTATAGAGTAGGGCTGAAATCAATCTATCTATCTAATACCTTTAAACGAGCAATTCTTGTATATACGAGTATGTACCTATATATATAATCTGAATCTAGGAAACGGCTCCAACGATTTTGATGAAATTTTGTATACAGATACAGTTTTGCATTTTAAGTTCAACTGCATAGTTGTATTTCATGTAAAAATGCAATTTTACAAAAAAAAAATACGATTTTACAAAAAGCTACCGAGCAAACGGTCTCCCAGGTACTTGTAATAATATAAATTGCATTATTATCGAAGATTGTAGTTCAAAACTTGGGTATTGCTATATCTATCCCTCACCAGCAAAATTTATTTATTTATTTCCTGCAAATACATTGTATAAGGCAGGCATTTTCTTCCAGTCAACCTTTGGGTGATGCAGAGATATGGCTACGCTAATAGTGGTGATACTTCCTAAGTCGGATGGCTCCAAGTCCATATCCTCCTTAGAAAATATACACCTACAATAACCTAGAAACGTTTGGGTCTCCGCACACACGCACTGACGATTAAAACCTTATTTGTCAGAAACCCTAAACAGCTACAGATCAGTAAGTCCGTTTCTATAATGACGGTCTTCAGTCTTTGGATCTTTCCAAAGATTGAAAGAGCTTGCCATTAGGCGGAGGTCATTCTAACATGCTTTAAATAAAAAAATAATAATAATAAAACCGTATGCAGTGAACGACAAGTTGATGCAGTGTCAAAATACTCGTAAATTCGCCGGTCGCTGTGGCTCAAAGTAACATGTGTGCGATGGCCCTTATGTAATAATATATAACTATTATAGGTTACATTACCAGTAAAATAGAAAGCGGACTCCCATCCGAAGTGTGCAATGAGAAACCCACAGATCGGCATCGTGATCGCCGCGCCCAGGGACGATGCTGCAACAAACATTACATGTAAATAATAATGTTCCGGGCTTTGTGGAGGTAAACCCATTGTTGAGATAATTTGTTAACTCTGGCTGTGATTGAGCTATAGAATAGACGATTATTGCTATTTGTATCTTAATCTCTATGGCTTTATTGGTCGATACTAGTCATTTCATATCCGGTGACACAGTTAATTTTAATCTTAATCAAAACTCTGTGGTGAAACTTCAGCTGAATAATATTTGTTTTTAATAAAATACAATCGTTTGAATGTTTATAAAAACAAACCCATCACAATTCAAATATCACATTCTTTCAAGGGCAACATTTGATTAAAAAGGGGTACAAATCATTTTATTTACGTATTAATATATAGATAAAATTTATTGACATAAATATGGTACAATTTATATTAGGATTCTCTGATACCTGCGCTAGTGAAGACTGTGTTGCAGGTGTCAGTGTCTTCCCCCAAAGTATTGAAAAATCAAATAATATAACATTTAGAGTGTGCTTGCATGCGTGCATGCGTGTGTGTGTATGCTGTGTAGGATACATTACACTTTGAAAAGGTTTTCGACCGTTTTATTTTCCACGGATTTTAGACCGGCAGATAAAACCATTTCAAAGTTATTATTATTAAATTAAATTACGTAGTTTGAAAATTTTGTTATATTTATTTTTATTATGTTCTTGTTAATTGGTACCACTACACACATAGTTTTATTTCAATAACTGCTTTTTTGCAAACAAGTAGGTCCATTTTAAACACAACTGCATATGTTCAAGTTAGTCAAGTCTGTGAACAATCTTAATGTATTTTAGACTTATGAATAAAATATGGAAGTTATAATTAACTAAGTACAAATAACCAGTCCCGTATTTCCCGTAATGATCTCTCAGGGGCACAAGAGGACCTCGCAATGTGAGTATCGTGTAACTACTTATTACTGCATCATATGATTATTTATTTTATAATGATCGTTGTTACTTCTACGAAACAATATGCGAGATCACGATCCTCATCGGCTACCATTTTAAGATTAATTTATGAACTTTTTTAAGGCAAAAGTTAAATATTAAGTTATCCAAATTCTTATTACCACATGGCAACCAGTTGTCAAAGATGAACATTCCGAAATAGATTGGGATACAACATATACCTTTTTCGAAAAAGGTTATACGGCTGTAAAAGGTGTTATCAATTACTCTCCGATAGAACAAACTTTGGTCCGCTTGCCTTCTCAGCATATTATGCCTTCAAATAACGCACACGGTATAAATTTTATTTACAGGACGGCGTTCGACAATCCCAGCACCAGTACCGTGTAATCCAAGGTGGAATGTTCGACTTCAGTATTTAATCGTAAACTTGGCAATGGTGCGTGTAGGTCACGTTGCCAATCCACCTGCTTTATGTCAATTATACCTTAGTTATTATGTATCGAGTATACGTATCGAGTTATGGCAGTAATCATGTTTATAGAATGGGGAGAATTTCTGATATATGCATTATTTATTTCTGTCAAATCTAATCAAACTAAATCGTTATATTTAAGTAAATATACTATTTAATAGAATAGCTTTCTTTTAATCAAGAAGAAGTGATTATATTACATTAAGTCTCAACGCATAAAATTCTATTAAACGTAATAAATTTAGTTTTATTCAATAATCTAGGTACTAGGTACTATTGATCATGTAGGCAAGTTATTAATCATTTAGAAATACTTTTTAGGAATTTTGATAACACGTCAAGACGTTTAGACGAACGACGTAACACATTTGTAGGTACATCTCATGAATAATGTTTCAAACAAGTGGAAAGAGGTGTATCATATACCCAAATTAGGAAAAACAATTGGTTGTACTCCTTCGCGTTTGAGCTCTCTTAGGACACCAGTGTTGTAGCATGTTTAAGAGACATGGTTTTAAGGTTTCTCTTGTTTAAAAGTAAATAGTAGTATTTCAGTAATGCATTTTTTTAAAGTGATATTTGACATGTTGACATAGAAATAACAATAACATAAGGTAATTCGATATTTGAGATCTTGTGGTGGATGGAGAGTAAAAAAATCAGGTTTACCTGCAGTCCAAACTATGAAAGGAAACTATGGTTGGCTGACTCGCCGACAGTCACGCAAAAACGAAAGATAATACCTAGACGTTTTTATTATAATATGGGCTGTGCTACGGTAATGTTAAAAAGTTTTCTTTTTTGTTATCCCCCATATTAAAAGGTGAAGTAAAAATACAGCCAGTCTTTTCAGTCTTAGACAGAAGAGTGTACTACAAGGAATTGCAAAACTACAATTACCTGCAATCCATCACAAAAGAACTAATCACGGATCTTAATCATAGCAATATAGTAGCTACAACATTATGAAACATAGTAGAAATATTCAGCGCAAGAAACGCATAGTCGTCCGTCATCATGCGACTATAATCTAGGTGTTATCAAGATTGAGTTGTAGTGACTTGTGGTTTCCGCTTGTTCAGGGAAGTAAGGCTACCCAAGACATCAAGCGCCGGCTTACTGGACATATTTAAAAGTAGCGAATGAAATTAAATTCTCTTGCAATGTACGAAATGTTCAATACTCAACTTAGCTGCAAATGGATTCGGTGTTTGGGATTTTAGGCTATCACCTCGAAAACCCTTACTGCAATTTACAAATACTTATCTGAGTCTACTTTGTGTGTTTTGTGTTTGCAAGGTCCCCGACATCACAAGGATAATTCCTTCGTCTTTTAGTTGCAATTATCACGATTTCCTTTAATAGTTTAAAGTAAAGAAATATTCGAGTACGAATTAGGTTTTGGGTGACATCAGCAATTGGTATTTGAAGGTTTTAGCTAGTTACTGATACCGTTTTTCAAGATCAATTAATTATGCAAATCAGGATTATACCTATCGAGAGTTATATTTGTATAATAAAATTAACAACTGCATAAGTAGGATAACAGGTGCACGCCATTGTGATACACATCCTGTTATGATATGATCTTGAGCAGGTGGATTTTCCTACCATACGTCTGATTATATCTTCATATTGTTTCTTGTTGTTATGTAAATAAGTATTAAGTTGGCAAAAGATGTACTTGCGTCACTTGCTAATTGCCAATCCTTTCCTAATCGAGCATCGACAACCCTACCCACTAGAGTTGAACTACTTTATAACACACACTAATAGTTCCGGTCTTTTATAGGGTGGACACGTTTCCGCAGTCGTGATTATAATGTTCGTGTCGAGCTGGCGTTGAGATCTTTGTTTATTATTGACATCTATCAAACAATATAGCCTGTAATATCCTTATACTGTCATTGAAGAATTATATACCGTTTTCATTTAAACCTATACTTTTACTAGCAACCCGCCCTGGCTTCGCACGGATAGCAAAGACATCTTCAACAATCATCAACATATTTTAACTAATTTACACAAAACTTTAACAAATTATACACCTAAACCTTCCTCATGGATCGCTCTATCTTTTGGTGAAAACTGCATGAAAATCAAAAATCCGTTCAGTAGTTTTTGAGTTTATCGCGAACAGACAGACAAACGTAGCGGGGACTTTGTTTTATCCAACGATTCCCTAAACATAAGCGACTCAAGTGTTCAATAGCTTCCAGTAAATGAAATCTAGAGCATTCCACGACGTGACACTCGCCTGGTAGGAAACTTCCTAGCTCATTCATATGAGGTCAACGCTTGTGTGACGTACCAATTAGTCTACATATTACTGGAGCAGTTGAAAGTACCTATATTTTATTTCAATTGTTGCTAACCGTTGTAAACATGTACTTGCCTGGAATTTTAATTAACTTATTGTGCGCTATTTGGCGACAGACATGAGCTACTAGCTGCCGTGGGAATATCGAGATAAAAAATAGCGTATGTGTTATTCCAGGTGTCTAGCTATCTACATACCAAGTTTCATCGCAATCGGTTCAGTAGTTTTTGCGTGAAAGAGCAAGAGCTTTTTACATGGGAGAGCCGCTCGATACCACGGCCTCACAGAAAACCGGCCGTGAAACAATGTTTGCATTGCTTTTCGCCGCGTGAGTGAGGTTACCGGAGGCCCTAACCCTGTCTCTCCCCTATTCCCGTCCTTCCCCTCTCCTCCCCTCTAATCCCCCTCTCCCGTCTTCCCGCTCTTCCCCTATTCCCACCTTAAAGGGCGGCAACGCACTTGTGACTCTCGAGTTACAGTCTCGAGTGCGGCGTTAGTTATTTA
This sequence comes from Euplagia quadripunctaria, assembly GCA_963859945.1. Lineage (NCBI taxonomy): Eukaryota > Metazoa > Arthropoda > Insecta > Lepidoptera > Erebidae > Euplagia > Euplagia quadripunctaria. The sequence goes on along the minus strand of OY982572.1, from coordinate 2,827,681 downwards.
CCATCAGGTGACCCGTCTGCTCGTGCCCCCCCCCCCCCCCCTATACAATAAAAAAACAAAAGAAAAAAAAACATCCATACATCCTCACAAACTTTCAACGTTTATAATATTAAGTAGGATTATTAGTCATAATAATATGTCATGGAAGGGGCTTAAGATCTATAGACAGGCTTGTTTGTGTAGTGGTTAGTGATCCTGACTAATGAGCCGGAGGTCGTAGGTTCGATTCCCACTCAGGACAAATAATTGTGTGATGAGCACGATCATTTATTCTGTTTCAGGGTGTAATTTGTCTATAATATTATGTCGAGGAAAAGTCGTTTCGTATTTTGTGTGTATAAAGAAAAATCTCTTTGGTTATACTGTTTGTTTCTGGCTGGTTTTAACGTTTATAAATATAGGACATAAAGAAAAATTAAAATTAAAAAAACATAAATCTTTCTTGAAGTTTTATTACAAAAGTGTGTGTGTGTGTGTGTTGTGAAGTTTATGTATTAGGTACCTACATAAACTAGTTTGAATTTCCAGGTATTTTTACCTCGGTTTCTCATAAAAGAATGTGGAACGTGTAAAGTTAAAGATTTTAAATTGTACGTACTTTTTATTTAGGTGTATGTAAGTCCACTGAAATAAACCAACAACGAGTTATGGTCGAAATTCGACCACCAGGCGATCTCTAGTTGGTATAGGTTAGTTTTTTTTTTTAGGTAAGACCACAGAGAATCAGATAAGGGCACAAGTAGGATAGAGAACGCTTTTAGTAGACTAATTTCCGATTTATCTGGGCGCAACCTATCTCGAATACAGATTTAAACTATCGATTAATGCGTGAAAGTCTAGAAAGTTCTAGGGATATTAGTTGGAAGTAAAACTTTAAAACTATTTCTATAGCCATACATCATAGCTTTACGAGCAATAAACAGTAATAATACAAGCCATGAAATATAAACAGTGTTTAAATCTTCAAGTTCTATGAATACTTAAAACGATCATAAAAATTATATTACTCTGATTATGTTTTTGATAGTTCAATGCAGTAACTTAAAATTAAATAGGAAATAAATTAAAGTAAAAAAAAATATGCTTTAAAAAGCGCGGAGTGCTTTTTACCATATTTTTATAATAACTACTTTTATAAATAGTTACCAATGAACTAGGTACTTGTAACGTTTGATGTCAAGCACCCCACGCTTTTATACGATCAAATTAATTTTTTGTATTTTTTAAATTAAGTATAATGAACCAGTGGTCTTGAACAGCCTCTATTTAAAAAATATTTTCAAATTTTTAGTTCGCTTTGTTTCTGAAACGTGTTCTTAAAGAGTTATTTTTAGTTTTTTAAATTATAATTTATTTTTTTATTTTTTAGTCCTCGATGTTTGTGCAAATTTTCAAGTTAAACAGGTGTCTTGAAGGTTAAAACTTCGTTTATAGATACCGTTACATAAATACAAATACAGGTCATTCTGTAAGAGGTGTAAAAATCAACCTAAACTTAGGCAATGCGTATTAGTACTTGGGTACTGTGATCTTTTAAATACTAAGCTAGCAGTTACAATAAATGAACCTTTACCTTTAGAACCATCCAGCAAACTAAAATGTGTATTTATGAGGGACATAATAAAAAAAGTTAACTTTAATTTAAAATATCTGCTAAAAATTATTAGTGTCCTCTTCGTCATGGTCTCAAATGGAAGTGGTACCCGGAAGTATCTGCGCAAAACGGGATTTTGGAACTATGAGTGTTATGTCATGTATTACCTCCTTCTTGTCGACTTTTGATTCAGTTTAACTAAATACATGAATATAATACTTTTTAGTCAGGTTCACATGTTTACAGGCGCATGTAGAACAAAATTTATACATGTCCAACAGCAGATGACAAACGGCTCACTCATTATGACCGCATCGATTTGCAGCTTTAATTTGTTGTAGTGAGAGTTGCTTTTCATTTAAATGTCTTTTTAAGTAAGCCATCGGTTATGCTATTAATTGATTAACAATACGGTTCACACTATAGCTCAACGGTGTGCACAATGGGAGGTCTTAGCGATCTTTAGCAGACAACCTTGAGTTGAGAATTATGAAGGCTAACCATTTCAGAGAAGGAGCGTAGTTATCAATGAATAATATATTATTATATATATTAATAATATGGTGTATAACATTTGCTACTGCAAACAAAATTATTGAATTGTTCAAGGTTTCAAGGGAAACTGTATGCTTAATTATTCGCTACGACCTTAGGTTTTCCTCCAAAATACCTAGACCCGGTTGATAAAGGACGTACCGAAGGGCGATGGATCGTGACTGGATTCGGAAACAACAATTTATGACTATACATTCGATGAAGGTTATTACTTACAATGTAATCTGATTCAATCAGTAAACACGAGACGTCATCTCAAGATTTCAGGTAAAATACCTACCCGTTGAATGACTACTTAAATTAATCGTAAGAAATATGTGAGATTCTCATAAACATCTAATCGTGAATGACGTCACAGATTACTAAGTAGTTCGGTGACGTTCTAGATCTTATTTCCAGAAATGTTTCTGTTCCTTCTAGTCCTATCTTTATCGGGTTTATTCAAAGAGTTCTCTACTTCAGTGAGCAATGGTATAGTGTTGCTTGACATTTACCAAGTTCTTAGCTCTCGTCCCGTCAGAGTAGATAATTTAAAATGTATTTAAAAAGTAAGGTAATAAAGAACCTATTACATCCTTATTTTATAAATGTGTACGTCTGTAAAAGAATAGTGATAAAATAACGTGCAAGTTAATTATTCTGAATGTCAATAAACTGTGGATGACACAGATTACAGACATTTAGGAGTTGTAAGCCAATGTGGCGACTTCCACAATACAGCATAAACATACTCCAACGTAGGGCTGCCACCCGTCCGGGTTTCCCCAGATTTGTCCTAGTTTAGAGGGCGTCCGCGCAGGGGTCCCGGGTAAGACCCGGACACTCTGTGCCAAGGGACACTTATAGTTGTTAGATGAATCGTTAACAAGCTAACAATTTAAATGGAATCGGCGTTTTTTTAAAGGTTTCCGGGAAAGAATCTCGATTTCACCCACGTGTCGGGGTTTTTTTTTTATTTTTTGTCCGGCGTTGGCAATTTAAGTAATGGCAGCCCTACTCCAACATCATCTAGCGAAGACGATCTGAAATACGGAGTAAATACTAATCCTGCATCGGGCCGATTACACTTATTTTATTTATTTAATGTCTTTTGAAGAAGGCTTACAGACTAATAATTATGGTTATAACAAATATATATCCATGTTGCTAACAACAAGCCTCCATAGTTAGGTAACAATATACCACACTCAAGAAAAGTCCGTCATGAACTAATACTTACATATACACCTACAAACCTATACGTACATTCCAAAAAAAATCTTAGAAATAGTGCTTATTAATAATCTAGTACTAATTCGAAATGAGATGATATAAGATGAATAAGAATATATAACATTATTTACTGCACTACCTGTTAGCCTGAGTACCTACCGCAAAATGGTTTTGCTAAAAGCTGTCTCACTGTGCTAGCCTTGGTGCTACTCAACATCAACCACAAAGAACAGTCTCTGACTAAGCTATGTATTTCTTTACCAAACCTCTTTTGCTATTAGTAAGTGCGTGACAGTGAAGTGACAATGGGCACAATATATGGCAGGGGAAAATATGCATGTCATTAATCACATAAAATACCCATCCAAATAGTCACTTAATAAGTATTTATTTACTTTATTTCCATTGAGTGAACTTTGAACATAAGTAGGTGTTAAAAAAATCTTTAATATATACCTAACATCACTTGATATTTTAGTTTTGTAAAATAGCCACTATGTTTTTAAAATTAAGGTTCTAAACCGCACAATGTGAAGTTGAACTTCTGACCCATGATTTACGAACAATGTAACAATACTATCTATTTGCCTAGTAACTATTCCAGAGCTACTAACACATGCCGGCAAACGTTTTATGATGCAATTATTAACTTAAAAACCTTTAAAATAAGGTTCACTTCGCCAAAACCAATGTGGTAAACCAAGTGGTATGTCCCTAGTGCATACGACAATTATCTACTAAGAGTTTTGGAATGATTCTCGGTTATTGACTGCGTATGTGTATGGCTTGAGGAATAAATTACAATATGTATTAGAAATATATTCTAAAATATTCACAGATTTAATTGAAAAGCAAATTTTTCAAGCCCGGTTCTTATAATCCAGAAACGAAGCTTTATGTTTTCGGACGGCTAAATTTTGTTTTTTTTTAATCTTCACAATGATGCATTAAATAGGTAAAATTATTGGACAATTTATCGTTACATATTAGGTATATTATTATACAGGGTGTATCTTACAATGGAACGCTTACTTAAATCGCTGAAAAGGCATGACTCTAGCATGCAATTTTGTTAACAAATAAAAAGAACTATCCGTTTAGAATTTATTATCTACTTTTTTCGGATTCAAAAAAAGTTAACAACCCTACGTAAAGCTCTGGTGACAATAGTTACTAGAAGAAAAAAACAGCTTGTAGAGCCCGACTAACCGCGTCATCTTAGAGTACAGTTCTTTCTTAGAAATTTTCTGTGTCGTACTAGTAAATACTCCAAAAATGTGTTCAATTATACTTTTGAAGTTCAGTGACTACTTGTATGCTTGAATATCCTTTTTTTATAAACGGTTCTCGTTCCATTTTCACTTTCATTTTAACCGTTACAAACGAACTTTTATCTGGGACAGTTATTCTCAGTAGGGTGACCAAATTCAAACACACCGTGAGATTTTCTAAAAATATTTATGACCTTTTTATACCATTTACGAGGAAAAAAATAGTTTTAAGACCAGGGGCATCAAAACCCGTTTACGTTCAGTAGAATCTTTGCAGTCAAGTACACTTCTGAGAAGACCATGATAGAAAGTTCCTTCTAGTACCTAAGTTACTAATTTGGTGGTACATACTAAAGTACTTCCAACTTTTCCTGAAAACTAGTAAGAAGGAAGTAAGAAAAAGTATTTATTTCTTAAGTGACGTGAACAAAGTACCAGAAAACAAAATAAAGCAATAATTTGCCTTGCACACACTTGCACGTCACTTACTGAAATAGGTCACCGCTCAGCATTGATGCTGATGGCACCGGCAAAGAAGGTGCTGCGCGCCAAACAGCCCTGATTTTCAGTTTAGTACCTTACTGGATCATTACTAAAGTGTGATTTAACTCCAGGTCCAGCTTGTTCTATCGACGGGCGAGTGTAAGGGCGACGGAATCATCGTAAAAAGTATTTAATCCTTCTAGAGCGGTATAGTGCTTCTGAAGTAATGAGCATCGATAATTCTAATGGTCTGTATTGTGCCGCGTCGACCTGTCGAAGTTCATCTTGAACGATTTAATAAGAAGAATCGTCTGGTGGTGGAATTTCGATCATAATTCATTAACTTTAAATGTTTTGTTTTATATGTGTACTAGTATAACTTGAACTGTCATTGAATAGACTTGCCGGACTGTTACAAGTCAACATATACACTGGACCCCGGTAGCTTTTTGCAGCCGTTTTCGCATATTTTTGTATATTTATAACATATACATATATTTAAAAAAATTAGCTTTCTGCACTTCTTCTACATATAAACTTCGAATATTCCAAATTTCACTTACAAAGAATTCTCTTCGTGTATTAATATAATCAGTCACACCACTATTGAAATATATATCATCATCTTCCTGTGATTTTCCGCATTTTATTAATGATTTGGGGTCTGGGCAATGTGAAACATTGCAAAAGGTTTAATAGGCTGGTTTCTTTTATAGTCAGCCTGCCTAACGATGTACCTAATCTTGAATTAAAGATAGGTATTATGATAGTATGAATTAAATGTTGAAATATATAATAATATAAAATAAATAGTCTATAAAATAATCATTTCGATTCCAATTTATGAATAATATTCGGCTTTCGAAACCCTTGATTCATTAGCTCATAAAATTGAATAGCATGCCTTGCGTAAATGTTAATTGTTTTTATTGCATTAACAGTCTATCATAAATACGTAATACCCACAGAGCATATATTATGCGATATAAGAATACGTTATCTGTGGTAATAATTGTATCATTCATAATATCAATGAAAGGAAACTTTTGTATTGAAATAAATAGGAGTATTTATTGAAAAACTTTGATTTATACTTTTGTTTACACAACTGTTTAACATATTATAGTTAAACAGACGATGTTTAGTTGGAATGTTTAAGTCTATTGAACTGTACCGAGTTATTGATCAACATCTTTGAAGAATCAAAACATTATGACGTTTTTGCATCAACAGCCTTATTTGATTTCAACCGTGTGAAATTCCATTTCTAAGAGATTTCTAACAATTAGCTTTGTAAAGTTGATTTTAGAGCGATTTTAGTCATGGCTGTTTAGATTTTCTAAAACTTTTGTATTAATTAGTATACCCTAAAATCGATAAATAAAGTTTGTAAAGTAAAAAAAATCTCCTATTCCCGGACTAGAGATAACTCCAAGAGTTATTTTACGGAATCTATTTTGTGTAGTCGTTAATGAAAATAGGATATCAAATATTGTATATATGTGTCACCGTAAGATTGTGAACATCGTTAGTTTATAAACAATCTGGCGACATTATAAACTGACGAAAAATTATAAACTGCACCCAACATTTACAATTTAGCCTATTATTTCTCGATATTATAAATCTATCAATGCTAATTCATCAAATTGTGAACTGATCTCTAACAAGCACGGAATTGTTGCGCGCTGATTAGTTGAACGTAGGCCTGCCATCACTTAAATTGCTGACGCCGGACAAGCTCTTCGAAAATCCCGGACACGTGTGAAATCGACATTCTTGCCCGGACACCTTAAAAAACACTCCGATTCCATTTTTTAAATTAAACAGCTTGTTCATCTAATAATTATAAGTTGGCCCTGCCACAGAGTGTCCGGGTTTTACTCGGACACTTTTTGAAAACCCCGCCCGGACGCCCTCTAAACCAGGACAAATCTGAGGAAACCCGGACGGAAGGCAGCCCTAGTTGAACGTGAAGTGTCCAGACCCGAGCCGCTATGTTAGGTTAGGTTATTTTGATTTTTATTTGGTTACGCGACATACTTATTTATCTAAACAATAAATGACATACCTGATATCAAATAATAAATAGGGAATTTTCTTTATTAAAGGACACCTATATTCGTTTTCTAACTCTATGAATACATCCCATTACATTTGACTTTAAACATTATTTTTCTTAAAGAGTTAATGTTACAAGTAGGTACAATAACATGATCTCTATTTACAATTACCTTATTTAAAAGAGACTGTTAAGTATGTAAATTTAAAACGGTTGGACATTAAAAGTAAGTTTCTAATTATAAAGTTATTATTGTTAAGTTTGCATTTTCTTGTTCCGTATAATAAATCTGTATGTGAATAATAGCTACATAGGTTTTTTTTATCGCACAAGGAAGTGCAATTATAGTAGGTACCTACTCACACAAATAAGTATGTAATTACTATGTTTCAAGGTTGAATTTAATTTAAATGAAATGGCAACTATTTAGAAGAAAAAAAAGAATCTCATCTCTATGTTGAACCATCTGTTACACATAGAAAGACAATAAATAAAACTTTACATAAATATTAAACAGCGATAACATCCATAATCCATACATTCCTAACCTTAGCTAAAATCATAGTCGCCGTAAGCATCACGTGACCGCGATTGAATCGTCCCGCACTAAAATAATATGACTCGTAATTCTCGGAACTGGTTAACAGCAGCATGGCAACGGTTGCGCAAGGTTATATCGCGCGGTCAAGTAATAACAGCCAATGAGCGTGCGCAGATGCCATGACGTCAGCGACCACGCCTGCGCGCGCCTCCGCCGCCATATTGTCGCTTTCAAATACACGCAACGCTGCAAAATGTTTAGCGCGCAGAACGATAATAAATAATAATTCAAGCCCTCGTTGCGTGTAGAGATATCTATGACATCAATATCGTCAAGGTTTCTGATGACGACAGAATAGGTAGACACGGATACCGGTGAAGGCGGTTAACTTATTGTGTCCTATTATAACTTAAAACACAATTTGAGCACAGTATTAATGAAACTGTTAAGCGGTCCCTAGACGATCATACGGCATTACATGCTGAATCATCATGTTACATGAAGGACCTATTGAGAGTCTATCATGCAGCATGATAATTCGCTTGGTATAATCATTTTATTCAATCGATATAGATAGTACAGTGAAGAGGTCTTCTGCGCTGGTATGGAAATGTCTTTGTCAAAGGCAAATTTATAAATAAATAACTTTATAAATATAAAAATAATTAAAATAAAGGAATTGTTAATCAACTGCCAGCACGTAGATTGCATGTCATGCACGTAGTTTGCATGTCATTCGCATCAATCAATACAATTAAACGGTCAGGCATGCATGACAGCACGTAATGCATGTCATGCCGCATGATCGTCTAGGGATCGCTTAATAATGAACGCTGATGTAACATTGGGGTGACTTGAAAATACACTTACCCATCATATTCGACATAAATTTTGATCTGTCATTTGCTGGAATCCATTTAGATGCCATCGGTAGAATAGCTGGCCATGTTGCCCCTAAGCAGAATCCTAGGAATACTCTCGAAGCTACAACCCAGCCGAAGCCAACAGCTGCAGCGCCAGGAGTGAGGAGGGTCAGGATACTGGCTACCAGGGTACTGTAGCCAAACACCCGTCTGTAGGAAAAATACGTTAAAATATTACTTACTTACTTTTGTACTGCATAAGAGCCTAAGAGGTGCTCGAAAAATGAACCGTTAAAAATTACATTAACATACCTACAGCATGATTCAGTTCATCATTAATAATATCAAAATCCATTGAAATGGTTCTTTATGACGTTATAAGAGATACAGAAAATTAATTTAAATGCTCGTTGCGTTGTGCGATATAATAATAAATGCGTGCCGAAATGCAGGCAATTGAATACCTCCGTCAAAAATCCACCGCCCGCGTCGATCGCCATCTCAAAAATTGACATGCAAAGATTTCACGAATGATCAAACTTAATGCTCAATTCTCAATACTCGCACGCAACCCGCATACATATGCTGCGAAATGTTCCGCGTGATTCATTCTCTGACATCTTCTTTTTTAATTACAGCAATTTATAGGCTGTCAGTAATCATCTGATTTTCGTTGTAACTTTTCAGTAAAACATTTTAAGTCACATTATGTATGTATATTATATGTAATACCAGCAACCCGCCCCGGCTTCGCACGGGTAGAAAAATTATACACCTAAACCTTCCTCATGAATCACTCTGTCTATTAGTGAAAACCGCATGAAAATCCGTTCAGTAGTTTTTCAGTTTATCGCGAACAGACAGACAGACGCGGCGGGGGACTTTGTTTTATAATATGTAGTGATAGGTAGTGAAGATTTTTATAATATTATTTTTTTCATCATTAGCTCAGCTACATGATATGATGATGATTCTAAACGCAAAAACCTCATAAAGTAATGAAAAGTAAACAGAAACACTATTCGTTCCTACAATTTTCGAGGGTTTCTCTTAATTTTATCAGGATCCCATCATCAGATCCTGACTTCCTTGATATCCTGACCCTTGAGGTACCCTAACAAAAAAAAAATCAAAATCGGTCCGGCCCGCCAGCCGCTCTGCTCCCGCTTTTTAAATCTCTGATATCTTCTAAGATATTCATTTTAATAATATGCCATAAAGGGTAATTTTGATGTACATGAATTGCACAACGTATCTAATGTATTTAATTGGATAAGGATTAATGCAGTATTGCTTAAAATCGCTTCGTGAATAAGCCATTAAATCTCGTAAATAGTAAAGGATATAAAATGGTTATTGTGGGTTATCCCTAAGAGACAGACATATACCATGGCGGACTTTATGTAGACCTTTTTCAGGTGTACAATACTGTAGTACATTATTTTGATCTATCTCGTAAGGTTTAGCCAGCGTTTGCTATGTAAGCGCAAAAAAATGTGTTTATTTACGACATCACATTAGAAACCTCTAAAATTATCAGTGTTTATCTACTATATTATGCATGTATTTTACATATAAACCTTCCCCTTGAATCACTCTATCTATTAAAAAAACCGCATCAAAATCCGTTGCGTAGTTTTAAAAATAGCATACATAGGGACGGGACAGACGGACAGCGGGAAGCGACTTTGTTTTATACTATGTAGTGATATGTATATGTCGTACGGCCCACATTCGTTTAATTAATTGGGACGATCGAGATTTGCCTGGGCATTTCGTGATTTGGCCGATTATTTCATAAAGTGCCCAATATAAAGTTAGGCAGATAGATGAGAGCAACCTTGTTGTCTATTTTCCCACTTAGTCACTTGGCCATATCGAGAAATAAGGCTTTGCACTTAAGCGCATATCTAAATATATGACCGAAGGCTGGGCGCATCATAATGTAGTTTCGTTTCACGATACTGGTGGCGCTGTTCCCGCTCTGTATGCAGTGTCAGCTGTGTGTTTAGATGTGAGGTAGGTCCTATACGACAAATAAATCAAGAACTGCCAGCGAGCAAAATGTGCCCAGGTAGATCACGGTCGGCCTTATTTAACGATAGGGGTTTCTATTAGGGCTTCTTCGAGTTATTTTTCAGCCAAATGTTTTAATATGCAACGTAAACAATACAACGATGTTTATAATGACTACAATCAGAATTAAATAGTAAAAAACTTGTTGAACTCGTTTTCAGTATGAAGTTCTTTACATAATTAGTCATAAACCGGTTCTTTACTGGCAGCGATAAAGCCGATATTGCAGCGCGGTGGGTACACGCGCACTGCCAACATAAATGAGTTAACTATGATTTAGGTAATTGTTTAAAGGACACCAACAGTTTTGTATGGGACTTCGGCCAAGGTATGGACAACACAATGTTACTATAACAATATTAACATGTAGTAGCTTTTTTTTTTGGAACTATGTAGAAACCAATAATTTAATTAGTTTAGTATCAAGTCAGTTTTAATAAGTCTTTTATTTTTTTGTAAATATTTATTTTTCAGCTGTCATCGTCATCACCTTCATATACAGGGTGTTTGGAAGGTCGATGCAAAGACTATTTAGAACCATTTGAACCGAACTTGTCTTAGACAAAGTGTGACATGTTTTTGAAGAGAAAACTTCTTTAGCGGCGTTAGGCACTTTTTGAGATGGGTAAAAAATTTTAAACTTTCGTAAGAATTCAGGGTCACGTGGGAAAATGTGTCCGAGTGTAATATGGTCACGTCCACCCTGATCTTGAAATTGTGTCCGAGTAAAAACTGATCGAAAATGTATGGAAAATGTGTCGAGTGTAATATATTTAAAAAAAAAAAAAATTATGACGAGAACGAAAATTCTTAAGACGGAGGTGAGTTTCTTATATTTACATGTACAGCGTCTGAGAGAGATGAAGAGAGAGGAATGGAGAGTGGAAGAGGGGGAGGGAGAGTGGGGAGAGTGGGGAGAGTGAGTGAGTGAGTAGGAGAGTAATGTGACGTTTTAAGTTCGTCGTATCGTTTAAGTTTGCACTTCTGTCGGCAGTCCCATGACTGCCACTTTTCTTTTTTAATAAGTTTTAATGATTTTTGATGACAAAACCTAAAAATTTGCAGTTACTTGCAAATAAATCATTTATTTTTTTCTTAAATAAAAGTAATGTGTAATTAAACATGATTAAGACATATGTGCCCCGAGACAATTTTTTTACAGATATTTATAATCTATGATTATTTTTAAGATTTAAAGCTGTTTTTGACGCGGCGGCATTTTTGTTCAAACATTTTTAAAAACATGCCTGGTTATTGTTCTTTCTTTTGAGGTATCAACTACGCGGATAGCTCACAAACTATTGAAATAAGCACCTACAAACCAAATTGAGGAAAATAAATTAAATATACATGTTATTATACGACAGTATAATATGTAAATAAAATACGTCTTTCGGTCTTGTATGTCGGATAATGTATGTGCAGGCGCAAGTCATCTAGTACAGCGGGTCCAACATCCAAAGAAATGCTAGGGTACAGGGTCCAAAAGCAAGCCATGGTCGTCGTGAGAAGAATAATCGAAATCCATTATAGCTAATATTAAATATCAAAGAAAATTTGATCGACATTTATTGTGAGCGTAAGCGAATGACTGACATCACACTATGACAAATCTGTCTGTCTGTCTTTTCATTTTCTACGAACACTTGACTTATCAGTTAAGTGTTCGTAGACAAAGAAAAATAAAACCTTATAGGCTTTACTTTTACATTTTTCAAAACAATTTTTAATTTATTTTGAATTTATCTCACATAAAAAATATCTACAGTTTTTTTTTATTTGCACATGGAATGGAACTTGCAGATGGAATTAATAATACGTCATAAATCAATATAAACATTTTAAAATGCTTTTTTAATATAATTATGTTTATTTTGTACAACCAAATTCCCAGCGGTTTCACTCGCGTAAGTCCCGATCCTGTGGGAATATCGGGATAAAAAGTAGCCTATGTGTTAATCCAGGTCTCCAGCTATGTACATACCAAGTTTTATCGCAATCGGTCCAGTCGTTTGCGCGTGAAGAAGTAACAAACATACACACACACACTCACAAATTGTCGCCTTTATAATATTAGTGTGATAGAAGAAAACGATTACTATTTTAACGTTTGTTTATCTATCTCCTTTGTGAAAGATGTTTAGCGTTGACAGAAATTGAATGTGAACATCAGCATTTCGTTTTTAATGCCACAACAAAACGTTTAATTCTGTCGTCATTAATAAAATAAATGAGTACGTAGATCTAAATCATGTGACACAATTAGGCACATATCGTGTTACAAAATCATTGCAGCTAATTGATCTTGTTTAAAACTGTTGCTGTTTGTCTATTTAAACTGATTACGGCAGATCAAATCAAAGGCAATAACCAAAAATAATTATAGTTTAAAAAACTAAAAAACACGCTTTTATAGAAAATTCAACTAAAAAAAATAAAAAAATTAATCGAATTATTGCATTGTCATCGTGTGGTCAAAATCGCGCCCAAAGAAGTCGATTACAAACATACAAGTGAAATGAACAAGGTTACATAATTACATCAAACTCACAATGGTACATCATTCTAAATTCTCATGCCACCCTACAGTTAAAAGAATATTAAAATTGAACTCCAAATTTATTATTCGTACATACGAATTACGCGAACTTTAATATTCGAAACGAAATAACGTATGATTGCTTCTCAAAAAAAATCGAATACCATTTAAATTTATTGAACAAAATGAAATGTATGAACCGGTCCCGATAAATGAGAATTGCATGTTCATTAATAATTCAAATTTCGAATTCCAATGTGAATAACGTTCTTTGAAGCGTCGCGTTACATTCGGTCGCCGCCCTCTAAACTGCAGGATATTTTTTTTAAGTCAACGTACCCCATTACTGCATGTTGGCCAACAATGGACGATATTCTATTGTAAAAAAAAAAATATTGTTTACCATTCAGGGGCCAAGTTTTTGTGTGAACGGATACAATAGCGAGTATTATTTGCAAATTGGTTGGCATTCCGTCAGAGTTTTTCGCTAGGGAATGGCCAGGATACGACTGCGACGGGTGATGCAGTTAAAGGTGCCAAAACGTTAATATAAACAGCGATTGAAATGTGTGTAAGGAAAACGCGACTTTCCCACGTGAACGTTTAGTATGTGATGAAGCACACTCTTGAAAATGTTTTCATGTTACACCCTCAAAATATAACATTAAGAGTTAGCCTTACGCAACTGAATTATTTTCATCACTGTATCTTGTATTAATAGTTACACATTAACCAAGTCTATTTGTAAAGTCATCTAATATTTAACGAAAAATGTTTCCATGTTTATGAGTCTATGAAGACTTAATACATGTATCTGGCCTAGGCCTGCCATCACTTAAATTGCGGACGCCGGACAAAAACTTAAAAAACTCTGAAATCTATATGCTTTCCCTGACACTTTAAAAAGAAGGCCGATTCCATTTAAATTTTTAGCTTGTTAACGATTCATCTAACAATTATAATTGGCCCCTGGCGCAGAGTGTCCGGGTTTTAACCGGATACTTTTTGAAAACCTCGCACGGACGCTCCCCGGACGCCCTCTAAACTAGGACAAATCCGGGGAAACCCGGACGGATGGCCCTAATCTGGCCTGATGCTAAAAAAAAATTGGTTGCCTGTAAAGTCGGTATACGGGCGAAAGTTTTACGTGACAACGACTTTGAGTGGTAAAATAATTATGCCCGAGTGGAAGGGACGCGTGCCTCTCACTCGCTCTCATTGTGAGCGCATAACGTGAGCGGAGCGTAACGCAGTTTCTTGAAGTGTCACCCGGCAAACCAATTTATAAGACGTTGTCACGTCAAAAAGCCAAACAACGTTTTCGTAAGACATTAAATTTATGCTCGAACGTACTTTTTAGGCCACAGATATAACTTAATAATATTTCCTTATCTTTCTTGTTTATTTTTTATGGTCAATAGTACATTGAAACTCGAACATTGAATTTTTTAATGTTTCCACTAAGCAATTCTTAAATTCCTTCCTCAATGATACTTTATAATGTTCCGCATTCTTAAAAAGTTACAGCAAAGTTAATTTGCTGTGCTCTGTAGATATCTTTGACACTATGTACGGTCATCATCAATCAGTGGTACCCTTACCTGGCTCCAACGATTTCAGCGAGTCGACCGCCTGGAAGTTCTGTAAGCACGTAACCCCAGAAGAAGCAGCCGAGCAGGAGATTCTTCTGCTTCGTATCCCAGTTGTAGCGGGTTTGTTGTATGTGCTCTGGATGCTAAGGACAAAAATAATATTCAATCGGGGTTCCGATTGGTTTTCAGCTAATAACCTACTGGTGTATTAAAAAAAAATGCTTTAAAGGCCCCGTGCAGCATTGTGTCGGTAATATAAATTCGAATTGTTCACCTAGCTTCCTTCCAACTCAACCAATTTAAGTGGGCAAAAGCTCAAATGAAGGAGCTCGTCAAAGTGAGGGTTCTTAGACCAAAACGACCTCAATTAGAACCGGAGTTATAGAAAAGAAAGCTATAAGGAATGTGCAAGAGGAAATGGCGTTTGAGTAAAACTTGTGAAAGATTTCAAATGCTTGAT
Source organism: Euplagia quadripunctaria (assembly GCA_963859945.1). Classification (NCBI taxonomy): domain Eukaryota; kingdom Metazoa; phylum Arthropoda; class Insecta; order Lepidoptera; family Erebidae; genus Euplagia; species Euplagia quadripunctaria. The sequence continues at coordinate 2,812,433 of OY982572.1, read as the reverse complement.
GACAAATCTGTGCATCAATTTCATCCATTTAAAAAAAGAAGCAAATCGATTAGGTAGGCCGGACGGACTCGTATTAAGCAATTAACTTTGAATAATTAAACAATGAATCAACTGTATTTTTAAGAATAAGTTTAGCGGCTCACTAAGTACGGAACCAGCGCGCATAATTATGTTGTGACGATGCGTCGCTGGTTCAGTGTAAGCTGGTTAATGACCTCGCGTCGTCGCCAGAACTGCTGGTTGATATTAACCACTGTTAAAAGCGCTCTAAAGAGTAATTATTAGGCACAAATTATATTCCGACCTGCACGTATATTTATCAACTAGTAGTAGTTGGACGCGATCCATATTGAACGTTTTGACCAACTTCAAAGAGGAGGAAGTATATATTTTTTATTAAATTGATTGTACCAAGGTTCTCAAGGTTAGTCTAATTTAAATTTGTAGAAAATTCGCCATAAGGGTGGAAAGCGACGGTAGCGTGATGGCTAAGGCGTCGGACTTGCGATAAAGTGGTTGCGGGTTCGAACCCCACCCAGTGCACTACCGTCGTGAACCCACTCCTAACACAAGCGTTAAGCTTAGCTGGAGGGGTTAACGAGATTACTAGTAATGTGTGACCCACGTTACTAGTAATCTTTGAAAAAAAAAAAGAAAAAAAAGAAAATAAATAAAAAAGAAAATAAATAAATAAAATTAAGAGATAAATAATCAAAATAATTTCGCACTATTGCAATCGATGGGTATTCCAGGGACTATGTTTGATACGAATAAAATTTATCCTTCCTTCCTTGTTTAAAATATGGTTATAAAAAATTGGTTGCCTGTAAAGTCGGTATACGGGCGAAAGTTTTACGTGACAACGACTTTGAGTGGTAAAATAATAACCATGCCCGAGTGGAAGGGACGCGTGCCTCTCACTCGCTCTCATTGTGAGCGCATAACGTGAGCGGAGCGTAACGCAGTTTCTTGAAGTGTCACCCGGCAAACCAATTTATAAGACGTTGTCACGTCAAAATGTTTAAATTTCGCTTTTGAAGGCACGCTATATGTAGTTTTTTATTTTATATCCTGTATTTTGTGTAAATAATTAGTCTGAAAGTGAAAAAACTTTTAGAACTGACGCGATGGCTGATCTTAGGTAGATGGTAGATTCCCGTTATATTATTTTTACACTCGTTTTCTGGAACGTTTTTTTAACTGAAATATGGTTTAAGAGGTATATTTCAAGAAACAAATGTAACATGTTCGGTTTCTCGACTGAGATTTCTTTACCTCAAGATTTCATTTAAAAAAATTTACTTACATACAACTACATATTTTACTTTTGAGTTTTTTATTTCTAATAATTCCTGGAACATAATGATAACAGGTAATTTAAGGATCAGACAAGGTCATAAAGCTGGCCCCAATACTGGACTGCTACTAGTTGGTCGGAGAATCGATCTTACTAATGTAAAATGCTTCTACCATACCATAGATCACCTATAATCAATTGTTAAGTAAATTTCATCTAGCTATGTTCAGGAAATTGGATTTTAATGCGGGAGTTGCATTAGGAATATTCCTGTGTCATAAACATTTAAACAACGCACACAAAGAACACCGAGACTCGGGACAACTATTTGTCTATCACATGTTTGTCTCGTGTGGGTTTTGAACCCAAAACACTCGGAACGGCGTAGAGGCGAGGCGACTACTGCGCCATCCGTGCAGTTTATGTTTCAAACAATTAAGAAATTCATATAATTTTGATGTATGATTGTTACTACTTACCTCAGTTACGTTGTGAATTGATAGATTGGTGCTGGCAACTTGTGTTTGGTTGTATGTCATCTCCACAATGGCGATGGTCAGGTTTACCCGAAGAGCATAATTCAACATAAAGCCTAACAAGACCATGATGTTTAGCACTTGGACGCATGTTAGACAACCTAGAACAAAAGAGAAATATCGTTAGTACAAATAATTTACTGTCTCTTAGAAACCCACGGGTCATTACCTCACCGGGGCTACTGTTGATAGATATATAGGTACTCTTTATTGCACCCCAAAAAATTATTATACAATCTATACTAATATAAAGCTAGAGCAGGCACTACTGGTTCGAATTGAAAATTCTTTTAGTGTTGTATAGCCCATTTATCGAGGAAGGATATAGGCTATATAACATCACGCTACGAACAATAGGAGCGGAGCAGTGACCATAAACGCAGGTGACACTGCGGGCACGGCTAGTCTTAGAGATATGAAGGACTATACTGTATAGTAGTAGATAACTCGGAATGCACAACAACTAAAAATAATGAGAAAAAATATACAATTTGTCAATAATAGTCTATTTCAGTATAAGTACTAAAATTTGTATTATGATATAAAGAATATAAAATCATATACATAAAGAAATATACATACATACATACATACATAGTATACATACATACACTGGAGAAGTGGTATGTAAGAATCGAACCGACTAAAAGCATACGGTGTTCCGTCACAAGCGAGTCTGTTGCACGGTCTGTGTTTAAAATGATATATCATCATAAATCATAATACATGATAATGTTGCCACACATTTATTACTCATTTGTTGTGTTATAGAAATTTATAAGCTTAAGTTTAGATTGCTGAAGACTATTTAGAAAAGCCTTAAATTATGCATATACAGTGTAAACTCTATAGAGCGAAATTGAAGCGATCGGGTATTTTATTACGTTATAAATAAAGAGTTTTCGTTAAACGTAGAATAAAAGAAAACAATATAATTTTACGAACGATTTTAATTTAAGAAATTTATATAACAAAATTGTAATCTGAAAGCAACTACGAATAAGATAACATAAAAACAACCCATAGAAATAAGACGATAGGAAGGAAGTACAGTCAGTAAACACGTGCTAGACAATTACAACAAACAATTAAACACTTTACTAAAAATTTCATTGTAAGTACAAAATATTTACGACTAAATATTTATCAGTATTGTGTTTGAAGGCCACTGAAATAAATGTTTATTGGGGTCTAAATAATGAAGTTTTTTTTTTTTGAAAGACTACTAGTAACGTCATAACGTGGGTCACACATTACTAGTATTCTTATTCACCCCTCCAGCTAAGCTAATTGCTTGTGTTAGGAGTGGGTTTTGTATTGTGTATTGTTTCGCTATTAAGAGTCGTTGCTACGCTATAAACAGATTTGAATATAAGGGTCACAATGTAAACCAACGAACCTCAGCAATTTCTACGTTTTAAGGATTTTTTTAGCCTATGCGTTAATCCAGGTCTCCAGCTATCTACATACCAAGTTTCATCGCAATAGGTTCAGTGGTTTTTTGCGTGAAAGAGTAACAAACATCCATCCATCCATCCAAACTTTCATATTTATAATATTTGTGGGATACTCTACTTGTGTAACGAATACCGTGCTTTTATGAAAGCATTTTTGTCATTTACCGAAAGATGCCGAATGACGTCGTCGTTAGAGTTAATTTTTTAACCGACTTCAAAAAAGGAGGAGGTTCTATATTCCACTGTATAATTTTTTTTTAAATTTATGTTTGCCGATTACGCAAAGACGCCTAGACCGATTTGGAAAATTCTTCTTTTGTTTGAAAGCGTATACTTCCCAGGTGGTTTCATGGTCATTAGATCATGATCAGATGATGGGATCCTGGAGAAATCGAGGGAACTCTTCAAATTTTATAGGCACACTTGAAGCGATTTGGGTATTTTGAGGCGCATTGAAGTCGGTGATACTCACTTGTATGTTTGTAACCGACTCCTTTGGGCGCGATTTTGACCCACTTTAAACGGCCAGATTTCATTCAAATTTTGCACACGTGTCAAAGACCGATGACAATGCAATAATTCCATTAATTTTTTTTAGTTGAATTTTCTATAAAAGCGTGTTTTTTAGTTTTTTAAACTATAATTATTTATTTAATAATTAGAAGTTTGTAATTCAAACGAATCTCGACCAGCTGACAACCCTATATGGCACGCAGGTTCAGTGACATAATTGGTGAATAGAAATGAGAATTCAATGTCCGTTGGTTTGGAAAACTTTACTGGATAAATACTGTAATAGCGCTGTATTAATATGCATTTACATTGACATATTATTATGGCCGTGCGTCACAGTTTTCGGAACACGTCATGGTTCATCAAGTACGGCCGACTGACGCACAAAAGCCACTCATGTGACCCCAAGTATTAGGAAATTAAAAAAGTCATACATCTATCGTAGTAAAACATATAAGTTACAGTCGTTAATTTTAATATATCAACAATTTTATAATAAAAAAAGCTATCAGTCGTAGGACTGCATGTCAGAAGTGAAAACATAACTTACACATATAGTATACATACAATTATTATACAGACACACACACAAACACACCGGTATATTAATTATGTATCTGAGCGTGACGGTCACGCGAGTTCAGTGCTTTTTCCCCATACCAAAAGTGACTAACGTGCCTAAAGAAGTTTTTACTTTAAAAAAGTTTACACTGAGGAAAATTTATATTTTGTTTTGAATCCAGTTTCGAACGTAATTTCTACAATATGCAGTTATTGCACACATTGCATTTGATATTTTAACCGGATTGACATTAAATAAATAGAAAATTTAAAAGAAAGGAAAGAAACATTGTGGCACATGCATGACATACCTAATGAAAACCTCCTTTTTTTTCGTTGGTTAAAAAAGCGAGACAGCTATAGATCATCCGGTTAACTCAGTCCTCGCCTGCGACGTTACAGGGGTGAGGGAAATGACGACAAAGAGGATCGCACGAGTACCTATAGGCGCAATTAAAACTTTAAACGGCATACACACTATACAATTTTACCACTTGATCAGATTTGTGATTGAATTGGCTTACGAACAAATTTCGCGTCCACAAGTAACAACTAAATCGCCAATTTTCATTTGATTTTATTTTTTGTGCCAGACAGACATTTGTAAGAAAGGTTCCCGTATACGTAATATTTTTTGTTTTTGAAGAATATAATACAATCATATTATAAATATAACCACTGAACTGAAAAAACGCCTTAATATCGCATTAATACACACCCCTCCTTAAAAAGAACTCGGAACACATCCGGTCAGTATGCCGCCTGCAGGCAGACTAAATGATGAAATTGGCCGATTAGCGTCCACACGAACCAATTTGATGTGACAAGATCAAGTCAGCCGATCCTGACTACCCAATGACCTTGAAGTGGATGATTTGCGTACACAAGGCACGATTCGATTGAAAATTTATCCAAATTGTGCGTGAAATCGTTCCGTCTTGACAGCTTTTTGGGAATTCAGCTCAGTTCGCCAGCCGTGCAGGTAGCGGTCACACGTCTTCATCGTTAACGTGTATGAATATTTATATAAAAAAATAATAACACACTGTAAAAATATTTTAACATATATTTCATCTCTTCTCATTTGTCTTTTTTATTTACTTGCTATTATTTTTAAACAAATCGTATTTTTTATTAAAGTACATATGTAGTTTCATATTATTTAATTTTTCAACACACATATATTAGCAACACTATTAATTTTAACACAACCATCACGTAACGTATCGTAAGATCCATCCTTAAATACTTTCAACACTTGTATATCGCACTGCCTCCCCCGCACCCTCGTCACGTCGCAGGCAAGGACTGAGTTATCCGGTAGTATATACATCCTCCAATTGCGTAGCTTATTTTCCCCTTTAATTCCAAATACATTTTATCACATCTGTAAATGATGGAACCAAGCCCAAACAAAACTGGCGAGCATAGTTTTCAAAACAGTTGTGAACAAGATATTGAGTCGTCTGTTAGACTGATGTGTTTTAATGACAATATTATCGCAATATGAGCTAATCCGGTTCTATGTCCGATCATAAATTGATACCGTTACGTCTGCAATGAAAACAAACTACTATGAAGGCCGTGGGAATTTCTATTTTAGAACACTGATGTTTTGTTTGATTTGGTTACATATACTACCGGTAAAGTGTGCGGTAAGGGAGGCAAAATGGTATGTAGTCCTCAAGCCTTAAGTTAGATCCTGAAATTGAGGTTAGTTTATCAGAGTAACCCAGTTGGAACCGGTCTTTGAAATTACCATGCGAAATAATATGCACAGGTAGATTGAACTTAATAAGTGATACAAGGTCGATATCAGGTTTTTGTTGTATTTTTAATAGTTCTACATACTTGAAGTGCCTTTAAGGTTCCTAATTATACTGTTTCTGAACACGAAAGAAATGCACGACCGCACACATCCTAAATTTAGCAATGCCAAGCTTCAATTCTGTAACAAGTTTTAGCGAATTTCGATGCAGCGACGAAACTCGGGAAAAATCGATCGTTGCATCGATATTGATTCGTATTTTGGCGACTTAACGATTGAACGCAGCTAGTCTAACGAAATTGTAAGATCTAGTAACTGCGTCCTGTTTTAGCAAGGAGTTTGCGACATAAAATTTGCGGTCCTCAGGTCTCGGTCGCTCAGTCATCAGGCTTCAGAAAAGCGACTATATTGAAGATGCAATGATGCTATGAATATAGCATGTGTGGTGGCCATAACTTTTGCGATAGCGATATGCGTCATGTATAGGTACAATACCAAAGCGATATAATCGTGTAGCTTCTATGGTCTATGGTGATACTAAAGAGTCCTCTAGTCGCAAAGACAAAGAGTTACTAGTTTAAATAAAATTAAAAAGATTTCTTTAAAAAAAACATGTGAGAGTGCATTTATTTAGGGATGAGATTCGCAAAACTTTCTAACTTTCTTGACCCTTAGGCCTAGACGGGCTTATGACTTCCAGCACCTATACTGACTGAATTAACCGCTGTTTGTCAGTACTCAGTTGTATAAATCTTACGCTCAAATAACCTTAACACAGTTAGAAAAGTTATATGCCATCGTAACGCGATGTTTCAAGCTTAGTCACTAGGCACTAGTACTAATTACATTAAAATGATGCCTCTGGCCTATGCTAATTTGCGGACATTATTTCTACTGGCCGCATCTGAAGTTTTAGTTTGCTTATGGACAATTTGACTGGCGTGTTGGTCTACTACGTATTCACCATCAATGCGTCAGACAGTCCTCTATGCAGAGGATGTCTCAACGCGGAGGAAACGGCCGCCCTCGTTAACCTGGAGTGCGAGGGAGTGACCACACAACGGGCAAGTATCCACGTGGGTGCGAGGTCACTCATAGGCCTGTAAACGCAACAGGAGGCTTCTGTGCTTCTGGAAGGAGCTAGGCCGGCTCAACTAGTTAGCTTATCCGAACGCATAATGGACCGCCTGTGAGTCTAAATGCGGAAACAGAGCTCTATACCAATGGTCTACCACTAGACCAGCAGGCCAGTCAAATTATCTATGCAAAAAATAACACACTACAGACTGTCTTCTCAAAAAAAAAATCGATGCTATAAAATTCTAAGTTTTAATCAATTAAAACAAAAAAGTTTATAGAAGTAGTAAAGAAATAACAACATGTGTAGGTTACTAAAAAAATAAAGAAATATTTATTATTCTTGATTTTCTGAATGCACAGTTTAAAATCATTTTAACTGGGCTGTTGGTCTAGTGGTTAGTGACCCTGACCCTAGCCAGAGGTTGTGGGTTCGATTCCCACCCAGGACAAATAATTGTGTGATGAGCATGATCATTTGTCCTGTGGCTGGCTGTAATTTATATAGATAAATTGAACGAATTGAAATATGTATGTATTTAGAAATATATAAGTATGTTTACCAGCAGTCTGGTTATCATAGTACAAGCTCTGCCTAGTTTAGGATCAGACGGCCGTGTGTGAAATGTTTTGAAGTTATTATTATTATTAATTTGAATTTTTTATTGCTTTTTAACTCGATGTCAGCAACTTTGACTTCTAATTCTACTTTTACAACTGCATTTTTTGTAAGAAGAGGATAGCAATATACGCAATTAGATTCACGTGATATACGTATCGTAGAAAAAGAAAGTGATAAAAATCTATTTCCACACGAAAAAAAAATCAAGGCAATGTTAACAATTATTTTTAAGATCATTTGTTTCTGGGCTACTATTCAACGCCAGATAACGTGTCATTTCTGTTTACATCCAGAATTCACAGTAAAAGCCTCCGCCCCCTCAATTACGTCATAGACTGTGTTATTGAATTTTCTTCGGTCAAGGTAAGCGGAGATGGCTGGCAAAAATTGGCACGTACGAAAACATGAGCACATCAAACGAAAATAGAGATTTTTTATTGTTGGCAACTTTCGTGCTTCAGACGATAGGAGTGACTCTTGGACTAATTTAAGTGTGAAACTTGTACTCTTATCTCGGATACTTATTATTTTAAACTTAATTTACACAGATGAAACATAGGAAAAGTTATTTCCGTGGGTTTTTAGATTTTGAGATGTTTTCGACAAAATTTCAGCTTCGGAAACTAGGGTCCAAAGACCACTGGATGAAACAACGACCTGCACGAAGTGGCAGGGAGTCCTTGGATGCAAGAGGCAGATTTCTCTTGCAGAGTCCTCAGTCAGTCAGAGCATTGGACGTCCTAGATCTGAGATGAAAATAATTACGACATTATCAAACAAGCTTTAACGTGTAAAACGAGCCTATAACCATTTTGATCTTTTTCTCCTACATAGACTACGTCACAACTTAAAAAAAAATAATAAATAGGCAGTTATGGGACTGCCGACAGAAGTGAAAACTTAAACGAAACGACGAACTTAACGTCACATTAGCAGGTCGGTGACATTAATTAATAAGAAGCTGACAGAACTCAATGTTTAGATTAGCGCCCTCTAGTGGATCGATATATGTATTATTAGCGTGACGGTCACGAGTTCAGTGCTTTTTCCCCATAGCAAAAGCGCACAAACGTGCCTAAAGAAGTTTTCACTTCAAAAAACTAAAGGTTTAATAAATAAAGTTGCTTAACAATATCTATCCTACAGCATTCTTTGCTCACGGAGCTCTGAAGACCTGTGTTACTTTAGATCTAGATAGCAGATACCTTGTACAGATTATCATACCTTTGGCGAACATAAAAAATATAATAATGTTGACGGAAATTAAAGCAATACGGTATTTAATAGGTCAGGCAAATCAAAAGTAAGTAACCTTTGAGTACGTAATACCTTTTAAATACGTGATTGCGTTATTTTCCGTCAAATAATTATACATATTTACAAGGAACGCGAAAGTCTAACAGTTTAAAAAATATCTTTAGTATCGCCACCCGGTTCGTAATTCAACCTTTTATCTAACCACAATATACGTGTATGTAGAATATATATAGAAAATGACGTCAGTGTTCAATATTTACTTTCACTAATTGGTAATCATCCACCTAAAGCTCAATAAACTACTCCAGTGCGAAATTTTTGTACAGAACTTGAAAAAAGTTATGTAAGTGTGAAGGTCATAAGCTCATTAGAGCCACTCGACACCCGACCCATACCGCCTCGCCTCGTGCGGATATGCGCTCACTACATCAACTTGGTAGCGTCGCCGGATCGCCCCGCTCGCATGCTGCAGCAGCAGTTGTCTTCGCGCGGACGGCGAGTGGACCACTCGGTGACAACACGCTGCTCGCATGCTTGCCTAGCGTTGACGGTGCATTGCAAACGCACTAATCCCGAGTGGACAGCGCGCTGCCCGATCATTCGTTGACCACGCGACCAGCCGTAGACCACTTGTCGACAACGAGTAGACGCCGAACGACGGTGGTGCTGGTCGGGTGCCGGGTGGCTCTCATATGACAGACTATAAGACAGACGCTGGGTCGCTCTGTCGTTACCCTTCGCCACGACCTACGTTAATTGTAATATATCTCGGAACAGAAAGGCAAAGGTATATTTTATGCGCCCACATTTCGCCAATAAAATTGTTGCTCCTAATTAATATGGGGCGAGTCTATTGCCGCATACAGAACACTTTTCTTTACAGACGTGCTACTGTTACCTTAAAAACACAAAATATTGAGTTCTTAATTACAAAACATTACTCTTCAACAAGCGCCATTCGCGCTCCTTCTACGCCAAAGATACGAATTTACCATTAGATATGCTAAACTGAAAATTAACCATCGTAATATATCCATTATATTAAATAGATGCTTGATAACAACTGGACATCGAGTCAACTATAAATGCTTGCAATCCATAGAAGACTTTCGAACTTTGCCGACCGTAACCCAATCTCCAATTACCTCATAAAACCGGCGACATTGCAATAAACAATTTACACGTGTTTGCAAATACTACTTGCAGTGTACCACTATTTCATTCCAATGGCTAAACGAGTCGTTGACCCTGACCGGCAATGTAAATAGTAAACACTCGCCCGTTAATTACAATGTAGCGTTCAGGATTGTTAGTTGGACATCACTAAATCACTTTCTTATGCCGCGTAACTCAACCATAACTTTAATAAACACCTTGATTTATTTTGTGCCTTTTAAGACATGGTTTAAATTTAAAAAAAAAAAATATTTTTTATAGACAGTAAGTATAAGAATTCGACAGCCGACTTGTAATTCCGTTATACAATTCAATGACGTATATCAAGTCAAACTCAAGTTCAATATAAGACTGAAAGTTTGTCTGACGTCGTTTTAATGGCATGTCAACGCCCTTCGAGACTTCGATAGGTACAATACAGTGTCGCTTAGAACCGTTTACATGATAGAATACCTAATGGGGTAACGTTGGCGGAAATTAGCTTGAACTTCATTTGTCATCGTGGTTTAAATATTTTAATCAAAATTAGTGAATAGTTAGACAGGAGATTGGGATGTGTGTCCAAATTGGAGTCAGCCGATGTGTCCAAATTGGAGTCAGGCGATACTGAAAAGTATTATCTATTCAGTCGGCCTCAAATCCACAACGTAGCACCGTGGTAAGACAGCACTACTATCGTAGTACCAGTGCTTCATTAGATTGGATAGGCGCAATTCGGCTACTGGTAGCGCCAGCCCTGGGGTAGAGCGAGTTAAGCGGTCGCTCTAGACTCCAGCCTTTATTTATAATCTTCGATCAAGATTACAATCATCAAATAATTAAATATAATGTTATTTACAGAATTACATACATGAAAAAGACAATCGAGCTTCAATAAACAATGATACCTTTTATAAGTCTCACCGACTTCAACGCGCCTAAATTATGATAAATTGTAATAAGATGTATTCTTCAACCCTTAATTTTCCACCCTAATGGAATATTTTCTTCAAATTTAAATGGGACCAAAAAAGAGTTATTGAAATCGGTTGACAAATAGCGAATATATCGCGTAATATAAACACACAAAAATTTAAAACCACCTTCTTTTTAAAGTCGTTTAAAAATGGTCCAAAAGCCTGGCATTTCCTTAAACTCTTCAGAGAAAGGTAATTTTGATGGAATTTGCGAGAGTTAATGTTTCCAAAATCCCGGCAGCTTATATAAAATAAACATATTCTATCGTATTGGACATAATTATTAATCAACTGAGATCGTGTGGCCTTGCAATGAAAGAAATTGTTTACAATTTTAATATCTTGCAACCTGCCACTTTAATTACTGATTTATAAAAACTAGAGATCGCGTTGGTGGTCGAATTTCGACCATGGTTTATTTCATTGGCCAATATTACTTGACCTGTCATTGTATAGAGTTTTGTACCATGACAGGTCAAAATATATACTGGACACTCATAGCTGTATGAACCCGTTTTTGCATTTTTTTAACTTTGTAGCAAATATTGTGCAAAAATTTTAGCATTCGTCACTTCTCTGTATAAACTATGAGTGTGTGAAATTTCATAGCCCTCCGTTCGCCCAATTTTCGTAAAAAGGGATCCAAAGTTTTCGCTTCACGTATTAATATATAGATGAACCTACAAGCTTTATTACATTAAGAGAAATCGATTGATATCATTACGATCGACTTGTGTGGCAGCTTTTCAGACCAATTCATCGATCGATGTGTGTCGTGCACCCTGAGGAAGGCCCCATCCGATGAATTAGCCACGGGTCTCAGGTGGTGTAGTTACACCGCTGACGTTCTCAATTAAAATATGTAAATATAGATATTTCTTCTTTAAAATTTAATTTAGAGAATGTTTATTAAGTCCGAAGACAAAAAAAAGTTTTTGGTATCTTTATCTTAATTAATCTTATCTTATATCTCTCAATTGATTTATGTGTATAAGTTTTAATACACCTGAAACTACACTCTTCTTATCTGTTTGTATAATCGCTCATTCAGCTTTCTATAATTCACGAACACAGAATAAAAAATGTATGCCACTTTGTTGCAAACAGTTTTTGTAGGGTTGTCTTATCGCTAACGGAAACAGGAATCGTAAATACAACGGTTTTTATCGTGCAAATTATGACAGATAAAACACAAAGTGAGAAATTTACTTGATACAGTTTTGCATAGTAACACCTTAAAGTTACTAGAAAAGAAAAAAAAATAGAATCCTAACATGGGACCAATAAAATTGTCACCGGGATTCCTAAAGATTATGGTTATTTGAAATACGGAAATATGTAGTAGACACCCGTGACGATATAACGTGTAGTTTACATTCGATTTCACATTACAGTCGATTCTCATCTAGAAACGGTAATTAAAAGAAAAAAGAGAATTTAGTTAAACTTAGCAGAGGCACAGATTACTAAGTAGTTACTACCAGAGGTGTGAAAATAAGAGCAATTTTTTTTTTTTTGTTTTAGTAGACAACTCCCTCATTAGAAATATTCCTGTGTCGCAGGGGGTTTCACAAACATGCAAACAATGAACACAAAGAACACCTAGACTCGGGACCACTAATTGTGGAGCACACAAATTTTTGTCCCGTGTGGGATTTAAACCTACAACACTCGGCGCGGCGTAGTGGCGAGGTGACAACTGAAATAAGAAATAAGGCAATGCAAGAAATTTCAACACAAAAGAGCCCAGAACCTATTCATAAGTGGGAGAGAGAGCGCAATATTGTTTTTTCCGCTTCGATGATTTATAACCGAATCTGCAGAGAGTAAATAATTTTACTTCAATAAATATTGTACCAGTTTTTTGTCACTAACAACGTTTATAACTACTTTCATTCATATAAGGTTGAATAACGTTTTACACAGATGTCCGAGGACAATGTTCGGCACCGTTACTTATTCAAAGAAAACAATATCGAAAATATACATTTATTGAAGAGAAGTGTGCCACGGTCGATTACCAACGAAAAGTGTTATTTGACATTATACCCAAAATAACACACGCCCACGACGTAGTAAAATACAGAACACATTGTTTTCAATGGCCAGATTAATCTTAGATGCACCAGACTGTTCGTAGACGTACTGTTAGCACAGACTAAACATTACATGTTAAAGAAAAAAATATAAATTAGACGTAGCATTCAATTAAGGCATTAAAAAAATCGTATCTTGCTAGCGAAGCGAACTTAGCTAATACGTTTCGCTAGTATTGGGTATCGACTCGCGTTTGAGATTGTAGAAGTCAAACTGCTGGCAGGCTTGTCATACCATACCTAGATATCGACTAACCAAACAATAAATGGAATAACTAAATGAAGTTGCGTAACCAGAAGAAGTAATAGTATTTTTCAAAAAGCCAACCAAAAAGTAGTATGCAAGCTAAGCTAAGAAAAACAAATGGTAAGGTTCATTATCACATTCGCAATAACAAAATGAGTATTATGACTTCAAGAAAGTTAATTCGAGACAATAATAATTATGTATTCATGTAAAGATATATAAGATTAATAATAGTAAATTAACATGAATTTTCGTGAGAGAAAAACACAGTAACAAAACGATGATTCGATTATTATCGTTTTATAGCAAATACTGACTGCAACGGACACATGTGTCCAAACACGATAACAATAACCGGTCAAGTATACATAGGACTCTCGCATTGAGATTTCTTTATATCTCGAAAATGTGAGTTTCGCAGCAATTTTTATTGTTCCCACGTAATATGGACAAGATCATTGAATAGTGGACAAGTTTGCCGATTTTCTTTAACATAAAGGACGTAGTATCAAGGGTGGTGCAGGATTGTAGTTTTCTAGTTCTTTTTTGTCCTATTGGGTTTGTCCTTTTTAACCGACGAAAAAAAAGGAGGTTCTCAATTCGACCGTATATATATATGTATATTTTTTTTTTAGGTTTGTTCAGCCCTCAGCTCCGTTATTTATGAACCGATTTTGATTATTCTTTTTTGTTAGATATAGATATAGGTATACCCTATACCTCAAGGGTGGTCCCATGTCAAGGAAGTCAGGATCAGATGATGGGATCCTGATAAAATTGAGAGAAACCTTCGAAAATTGTAGGAACGAAAAGTGTTTCTGTTTACTTTATATTACTTTATCAGGTATTTGCGTTCAGAAATCATCACCTCATGTAGCTGAGCTGATGATGAAAAAAAAATCATCAAATATTTTGTTTATTCAATTGGTTGTTTGGCGCAGACTCAAAATTAGATTATAAAAATTTTATAGTTATTTATTTTTTGCTTTTTAGTTTCTTTTCGTCGGTTTAACTTTTTGTTAAAAAGATTTTTATTCTATTATGTAGGTCATTGTAGGTCAGAATAAAATAGACCCCAGATAACAAGCCCGAATTAGGGACCGAACCGTTTAGTTAAAAGATTTCGAGTAACAATAGCTGAACTTGAACTGTGGTAATTATTATGACGTAAAGCATCATTAATTTGGATGAGAAAAAAAAATTAATGGCTATATTTTTTCCCTGAATTAAATCAACGTAATTAAAATTTCAATGTTTTTATTTATCTTGTTTGTTATTCGTTTCAAGCAAAAACTTCGTAATCATTTTCAGCGAAAACTGCGTAATACATTGATGCTAAAACCCGTGACCTGAGAAACTAGCACTTTTGCAACAACGCAAGGAACTTTATTTATGGACATGACAGATGTCATTTTGACGTCACATTTTGTATGGATGGCTGAAATCTGTACCATATTTTAATATTCAATGCGCTAAAATGCTGCTTGTAAAAATAGTTTTAGAAACAAAGCCCTTATCCTACTAATATAAAAGTTTGTGAGGATGTATGGATGTTTGTTGCTCTTTCACGCAAAAACCACTAAACTGATTGCGATGAACCTTGGTACGTAGATAGCTGGAGACCTGGATTAACACATAGGCTATTTTTTATCCCGATATTCCCACGGCATCGGGACTTACGCAGCAGCGCAGCTAGTATTTACATTTATTTGCTTTGTTTTCTACTACAACCCTTGTATCCTTTTTCAATTACGATACGTTGAAAACGGTTATTATGTATTTTATATGATTTTGTTTAACAAAGTTACATTACAGACATGTGCCATATGATAAACGAGATGTAAAATTACCACAGAATGGGTCCTACTTAGGGCTGCCATCCGTCCGGGTTTCCCCGGATTTGTCCTAGTGCAGAGGGCGTCCAGGGAGCGGCCGGGCGGGGTTTTCGAAAAATGTCCAGGTAAAACCCGGACACTCTGTGCCCTCAATTGTAACTGTTAGATGAATCGTTAACAAGCTAAAAATTTAAATGGAATCGGCGTTTTTTTTTAATTTGTCCGGGAAAGAATCTCGATTTCACGTATGTGTACGTGATTTTTTAAGTTTTTGTCCGGGGTCGACAATTTAAGTGATGGCAGGCCTAGTCCCACTTATTATGAAATCGCCATTCGCCATTCGGTAAGCAGATCGAAACGAGCTCCACATTGCCACAGAAACAGGGTACTTGCAACAAGGAGAGAGATTCATACGCCAGTTACAGAGTGGCCGAAGTAAATAGTAATAATAATATATGTTACAGACTTCAATCTTTTTTTAAAATGCTAAATAGAAGAGGTCAAATTTACTAAACAACACAACTATCGAGATAGCTAAAACAAAAGGAAGGACACACCGTCCGCCGCCGTTGCCCGTAACGATTGCATTCAGAAACAATGAAAGATGCAAAAAAAAAAAAAAAAAAAAATAAATTTGTGATAATTATGTAGCGTAAGAGACCGTATTTTTGATTTGGTTACGCTGTTTAAACCCGAAATTTAGCTTCAGGAGAAATTGTGTAATGTTCCCGCAAACATAGCCTACCAGGGAATGACAGCAACAAAAAAGAAGAAAAAAGAACCTACCTATTAAAACAGACATTGTTAGTCAGCATTTGTCATATTTAAAGAGTCGATGCGTCACTACAACAACAACTGCTTACATCTTGAAGATCCCCTGATCCTGATCGTATCTCTACTGAAATCAAAGTGTAAATTGCGTCCAGGTCTGAATTGTTGTTAAGGGCCAATGTAAACAAATGTAAGAACTTATTTAAATTTGAATTCATAAACCCCACAGACATTATAAAAACGTTTAAGTCTCTTAACTCTAAGAATTCAGGGGACTTATGGGGGATTTCTGTTAAATTAATAGAAACTATTATAATTGATATAGCGCCATTTCTAGCTATAACATTCAATCGATGTGTTGATTCTGGTGTTTTTCCTAACCTGATGAAGTATAGCAAAGTAATACCTTTATTCAAGAAGGGTTGTACAACTGAACCAAGTAACTTTAGGCCAATCTCAATCTTGCCGGCTATAAGTAAAATTTTTGAAAAAGTTATCCTGCAACAACTAGAAAGCCATTTTAATCGAAATAATTTATTGCACAAAGAACAATTTGGCTTTACAAAGGGTCGTTCAATAATTGATGCTGGTGCAACTCTTTTGAGACATATATTTAATGCATGGGAGAATTCGCAAGATGCGATAGGTGTATTTTGCGATCTCTCTAAAGCTTTTGACTGTGTAGAACACAACACGCTTATTCTTAAACTTAGGCATTATGGTGTTAATGGTATTGCTTTGGAACTAATTGTTTCCTACTTGAAAGATAGAATTCAACATGTAGATGTCAATGGTGCGAGGTCTTCTGGATTACCTGTTACTATGGGCGTTCCCCAGGGCTCTATACTGGGTCCTCTACTTTTTCTCATATATATAAACGATTTACCTTATTATTTAAAAGATCGCTGTGATATAGTTCTATTTGCTGATGATACGTCACTTATTTTCAAAGTCGATCGTAAAAAACCAGTTTTTGACGATGTGAATAGGGCGCTAAATGATGTATTGTATTGGTTTTCAACTAACAATCTCCTACTGAACTCAAATAAAACAAAGTGTGTGAGATTTACTATGCCAAATGTAAAACAGCTAGGCACTAATCTAACTCTAAATAATGAAATAATAAGTATTGTAGACTCAACAGTATTCTTGGGACTTACATTAGACAGTAAACTGCAATGGGGACCCCAGATAGACAGCCTTGCAGGTAGGCTTAGTTCGGCAGCTTACGCAGTATGGAAGGTACGTCAGCTCACTGATACGGACACAGCTAGGCTTGTTTATTTTAGCTACTTTCACAGCGTCATGTCCTATGGTATACTACTTTGGGGCAAGGCGGCTGATGTTGAAACGATTTTTATTCTTCAAAAAAGAGCCATCCGCTCAATATACAATTTAGGTGCTAGAGTCTCTCTTCGAGAGTTGTTTAAGGATATAGGTATTTTAACTGTTGCATCACAGTATATATTTGCAAATATTATGTTTGTTAGGCACAATATCAATGACTATAAGAAAAACAGTGATATACACAATATTAATACAAGAAACAAGTCTAAACTCGTTGCTACCTATCATCGCTTACATAAGGTACACAACTCGTTCGAAGGTCTTGGTATACGTTTTTATAATAAAATTCCTATAGATGTAATCGACCTTCCTGTAGATAAATTTAAGCGTACTGTAAAAAATCACCTTATTAGGAAAGCCTACTATACGATCAACGATTATCTAAACGACAAACAGTCTTGGGCTTAAGGTGTCTTTAGGTATATACACACAAACTACTTTGTCTTATAATTAGACTAAATTATTAACAAACCATTGTTAGTTGAAAGTAATGCGTGACGATTATTATGGTAATTTTGACTAGTAGTGATTTTTATCAGTATCTCGACTATGGCTCGTCATGCTCACTAAAATGTCATTGCTTGCGGCGTCGTCATGGGGCGGGTCGTTTCTTTCCCTCTGATATGGCGAAGGAGACGATGGCTGGTCCATGCGTCATACTCGTGAACGGGTGCTGCTTGGGGTGACTGGTCGGCCTAGTCAGCGATGCTTTAGCCTATACTATTATTTTGGTTCCTTCAACTGCAACTCTAGCCTCTTAATCCAGTCACGAATTAGTTTTAACAGTAGACTTTGTAACTGATGTGCACCTTGAATGATTTCTATGTTTAATAGGTTCGAACCTTCAACGGTATCACTGAGTGATATTTTTTGTTTGTACGTTAGCTTTTGGAGCATTTCAATAAAATGTTATTCAGGTGGCAACAGCTTGCATCATGCTTATCTTTTATGTAACACTAATACCATTGTACCTGAAGATCTGACTTTTAAAAAGAGTGGCCATGAGTTTCTTTGCCAGTATTCTTCTCATAAGGCTCTACGCATTTTGGAAACTGGAAGTTATAGATCGACACAAGCAGGCAGTAGATTTTGGTGTTTTTACCTAATTTACCTCGACAATCCAGTACATGCTGTGGCGTCTATTTGCGTCGATCTATGATTTTTAACAGTAGCTTCAATTTAACGTTCATAAATGTCACTTAGTGTCTTAATTGAATAAAAGATTTTGAATTTTGAATTTTTTGAATTTAAATAAGGCCTTAGCAATCCTCAAACTAAAAACCTCTTAGAACCTTTATCTATTTACTAGCAAACCGGCTTAGCACGCGTAGCAGAACATAGTGCCTTAATTTTTTTTTCTTGACCTTTTTCTTCATCAGCTTGTTGCGTTGAGCATGTCTGTTAGATTAAGATGTAATAACTATAAATTTAAAATTTAAAACACCCCGACTCGAAAATCCCTTCAACGATTACAAAATGCCTTACGTCATTTTGGAAAAGAGCTGATACTCTTACACTGCTGGACCGATATTAACCAAACATAGCTAAGAACCACCGCAAGGAAACTGGCTTTCAAATGAAAAAAACCGCATCGAAATCGGTCACGATGGCACAGACAGACAGACACACACACACAGACATCGATGCCAAACTTATAACACCCCGTCGTTTTTGCGTCGGGGGTTAAAAACACACTTGTGAAAATTTTACTACTAATCTGAATTGTTTGGGATAGGGTTAATTAAAATTAACCCTATTTCAAACAATTCAGATCAGTACTGAATGAAAATCCAAGTGTTTTTACACAATCGCGACTCATACATATTAGATTTGTTACTTGGGACTTAATTGCGATAATATTTATAAGGTATACAACACCTTTTTTGGTTACCCGACGTTTCGATCGAATTGCACCGATCATGATCGCGGGTGGACCCACGAGTCCAATAAAAAGGTATTGTTACCTTATAATATCGCGCTTTTTTATATTATAGGGGGCAAACGAGCAGACGGGTCACCTGATGTTAAGTGACTACTGTCGCCCATGGACCCCTGCAACTCAAGAGTCACAAGTGCGTTGCCGGCCTTTGAGATGGGAGTACGCTCTTTTCTTGAAGGTTTGAAGGACGTATTGGTCCGGAAATACCGCAGGCGACAATTTGTTCCAGAGATTGGTTGTGCGAGGCAAAAAATAAAGTAAGTCCCGAGATACACATCTAATAATATTAATCTAGATAAAATATAGAAAACGTGAGTCTAATTTATTTATGTAAAGATACGTAAATAATTACATTTATTACTATAAAAACGCTTAATTTAAAGATATTAAAATCATTTGTGTTGACCGTTGCAAGACAATACAAACGCAACACCAAAATACGTATTTAAGAATATTTTACGCTAAATTCGCATTTTGATTTTTGAAACCGGAATTTTCGATTCTAATGTTATGGTTCTTAGAATAAAAGCTATGTGTTATAAACACATAGCTTTTATTCAAATTATAATAACAAAAAAGTATCCGGGTTCGTTGATTTGATATGGTTCCGCAAATTTGCGATTTACAATTTAATCAAATTCACAATTTCGTAAGAAATACCACTATCTTGTAAGAAACTAATTATGTTTACAAATCATGCAAGTAAATTTTAAACTACTTCTAATTGTCGCTCGAAACGGAACATTGTAAGTATGTAGTTTGGATGTTAATACTATAATTTGGCATCTTAGAGCTGATTGATGATAGAGCCAAGAATAAATTTGGACTCTTCAGTGGCTACTACTAAACCTAACGAGTTTGGGCGCATATGAGTCATATGATTCGTTTTGACGAGTCCAACAAATTGGGCATGCTAACGATGGCCTGATGATGAAGGCATCAGGTAGATACTGGAACTCTTTCTACTTTTAATTCGGTTCAGCATTAAAGGATGATTTTTGGTTAATTTAAACTATAATTATATACTTCGGAGGATGATTTTTTTTCAAGTATCGTATAGGTATCAGCCATGTCATATTTGTAAGGTAATATTTTCCATTGTTTTCGGAATTTGGGTAACTTTCTACAGGCGGAAATTTCACCATCATCATTTCCGTATCCAGGACTTCTATAGCAGAAGCTTCAATGAACGATTAAAATGGCAAAAGTGCTTATGTAATGTTGTCAATACTTCAATGAATGAATAATATAAAAGTTAATTATTAAAATACTAGCTACCCGGCTTCGCACAGGTAGCAGAGACATCTTCAACAATCATCAATATTTCAATCAATTTACACAAAATCTTAACAAATTATACACCTAAACCTTCCTCATGAATTACTCTGCCTATTAGTGAAAACCGCATGAAAGTCCGTTCAGTAGTTTTTCAGTTTATCGCGAACGAACAGACAGACACGACAGACGCGGCGGGGGACTTTGTTTTTAACCGACTTCAAAAAAGGAGGAGGTTCTCAATTCGACTGTTTTTTTTTTATGTTTGTTAAGTCAGAACTTTCGACTGGGTGAACCGATTTTGATGATTCTTGTTTTATTTAAAAGCTGGTGTTTTCCGTGTGGTCCCATTTTAGCATATTAAGCATCCATGAGAAAACCATATATAAGTCTTTTATGGAATAGTTTTTTTGTTGAAGTCGGTTTTTTTTGAAAGAATTATATAATATGTAGTGATTTGTTTTATGAAGTACTGCATCTGAAAACTGCGTCTTAAAACTCTGAATTTTGGACTTTTATCTACACTATTTTAGGGCTAAATATTCCTCCAATTTAGATTTGAATCCGTATGGCTACAGATGTTATGATTGTAAGTGCTTATAAACAAACATTTTACCAACCTCTCCCCTCAATGGGGCTTAGGGAAATCCATTGGTTAAAAAATTTGAAACAGTACTATGTAATTTAATAAACCGAAAACGCGACCTTTTTTCAAACGGTGGAAAATACCAGGTGCGCTGAACATTTTCTAGCTATAGTATTAATAGCCAAGGTACACTTTTTACATTCAGCTACGCAGAATTCATAATAATTAGAAGTCTTTAGAAGTCTGATAAAAACAAAGTTTTCTAGAAAAATGTAAAAAACAAAAATTTAAGCAGACACGATTTTTCAAGCTCAAAGATTTAATAGTTGTTTCCCAGACTGAGACTGCGTCAGAGTAAATTATCAAGACCTTATCTCTATAAAGATTTTCCTTTACAAATAAATTACATCTATGTGTTCACTAACTTTACAAGTATGAGAAAATTAACAACAACAACACGGGTGTTCTGTATTCTCTTAGAATTCAGATAGAAATATAATAACATAATCGGCAAGTGCGCATTATAGGAGGTATATATTCTACAAGAGTGATTGTTTATTTAAGCGGAGTTGAGTGAGTAATACACAACATTTATCTCGGGAAAACACCGGGAAAGGATGTATAATAATTTTTTTATCTATATATATATATATATCATGAATTCATGATGGTGAGTCCGGTTCCCGAACAATTACCTTAACCATCATTTAAGGTATTTGATTCGGGAAAGGGAATCATTGAATTGCGGGTTAAAAAATATTCAACTTCGCATCACACATGTATATTTAACAAACTATTATACAGTACTCGTAGTAGGTACTATGTGAACCAACATCACGTGAATTTGGCTTAGGTAGAGGATTATCAGCACTCTCTTAAGTTGTTTCCTTTAAGGAGACAATTGAAGGTTTTATCCATGTCTTACAGATTTTTAAAGAAAATTTGGTATCAAAAGCTCCTGTGACCTGCTGTTATTTCATCCTACCCTGTCTAAATTCTGTGTTTGACTGTATGATGGTAAATCAGGAATAATAATCAAAGTAGTCGCTACCGACTTGCAGTGAAACCAACCGTTGCTTCACCAGCAAGTACAAACAAATTGGTCAAGCTTTTTACTTGTTTGGTTTCCTCACAATTCATAAGCAAAAAAAATTCCGTGTTTGAGAAACCACAAGACAGCATGTATTGACGACAAGTGAGAATTGAAATATTTTGTCTAAATTTCTGTTTACAGCACACTATATAACAGCTTAACATAAACTAGCATTAATTACTTAAGAGTTAGTTTAGTTATTTTTCACTTTTAATAATGTGACCGTTAACATAAAAACAAAAAAAAATCACCAAACATTTTTCTCAGTTATCATTGTGTAGCCCAAGTAAAAAAAAGATGATATCTAATATTTAATCCCCTCGGTTGACTTATAAATTTTTATTACCTTCCGTTCGCGTGGGTTTTCCTGTAGTTTACCAAGGATACGAGGGTCAAATTTCATCAGTCATTATTATTATTATTATTATTTAAAAAGACAACTCCCGCATTTGGAATTACTACGGTGTCGCGGGGGACTTTACAAACATACAAACAACGGACACAAAGAACACCCAGACCTGGGTGGGAATCGAACCCACGACCCATGGCATAGCAGTCAGGGTCACTAACCACTAGGCCAACAGGTCAGTTTTTCAGTTACTGCGTGATTAAAACAATATATCTATTAGTAAGTTTCGCTTAGATCTTAATTCTGTACGCCAATGGTGTAAAACCGTAGTCAAGAAACCAGACTTGCACAGAAGCAAGTCACCTTTGTCACCGAAGCTACAATCGGCCGTGTCCATACCGTTATACACTTCACATAACCAGCGCAATTAGCAAACCAGCATTAGCATGCACTTTGCTTACCGTTGACCGCACATAATCGTAGCTCATAGTTCGAATGTGGGCACGGCATACACTTGACTGTGTTATGGACTTTCTTGAACAATACCATCCGATGGGTA
Source organism: Euplagia quadripunctaria (assembly GCA_963859945.1). Lineage (NCBI taxonomy): Eukaryota > Metazoa > Arthropoda > Insecta > Lepidoptera > Erebidae > Euplagia > Euplagia quadripunctaria. The sequence goes on along the minus strand of OY982572.1, from coordinate 2,789,116 downwards.
ACCAGGTTTTTGATTTAAATTTCAGACCCTCCGACCGTGCGTCTTGTGATATCCTCCTGAGTCTGGGCATTTGACGGGATGGGTCATCCCATCCCCAAGGGCGGGTAAACAGAAATAAAAAAGAAAAACAGAAAAACATGAACAATATTTAAATAAAAACTTAAATAGTATTTATCTAATGATTAGGTATGCTGTCAGTAATAAAAGTGTAAAAATATCACTTATTTCAGTTTAAAAAAATATTATTAAATAAAAAAGAAAAATATCACTAATTTCTGTTTTATAAATATTATTAAATAAAATATAAAAATGTCACTAATTTCAGTTTTCAAATATACCAATTATATTATGATCGAAGCTAATTCCGGTAATAAAAATCGAAAAGAGAAAAAGACGCAGTCGAAGTCATCCGCGAAGGTACGGCGTTGTGTGTAGAGGCCTAGTTAGATTTAATTAGGAGGTAGATTAGATTCAATAAGGTGAACCAGACCTTGACCGTAAAGAGCGGGCTGGTCTTAGGTTAATCGTCGCAACAACAACGGTCTACTTATTTTAGGCGGAATGTGACACATCGACCGGTTAAGTTGATTCGATTCCAAAACACAGCTCTTTGTCGCTCGGACCGTGAAGGGTTTCAACACGCCAAACGGCTAATCACTTTTGTTTCAAGCGTGCGTTGATCCCGGGGGACATGAATAACAGTGAGTGACGACAGTCGATATGGGAAAATAGTTTTCTCAAAATTACATACACGATAGTATTGAATTGTAATACCGCGCTCACGTGTTCGTGTTGTTATTTCAATATGTTGAGTGAATTCATAGATAGAGATCTTTTTATTGCGTTTGCGGTTTCATACAATGTAAAAAATGATCATTATCTTCGTAGTAAACACTTATTACCTGTGTTCAGCAGTTATTAAACTTTTTTATGATATAATTTTAAAATTAAGAGTTTTAATCTAGATTTATCGACACTTTATTTAAAATTTGTATACAATTTACTAGCGGTAAAAAATATGGAAACCCTACGTGACTACCTTTGCACACTAAGCAAGTATTATGGCGATAGGTGCTAATTTTACAGATAAACAAAATGTGGTGCCGAGGTTTTATTAACCGACTTCAAAAAGGAGGCGGTTCTCAATTTGGATGTTTATATATTTTTTATGACGTTCGGGCATAACTCCGTCATATATTATAGATGGATTTGCAAAATTCTTGTTCGAAAGAGGATTATTCCGTCCCATTTAAAGGATGATTTAGGCGCATTGAAGTCGGTTATATACTTTTATTTTAGCGTTAGTATAAGTATCTCATCACCATCACCATCATTCTCATGCCGCATGTTGAACCCAAGATAATTATAGATCGGTCTATATCTATCTATCACCTCTGTTTACAGAAATTGTCTTACCGCTCGGCATGGTGCCTTCTTAAGGTAAATTAGAGGTGAAGGTCATAGTCCACAACGGTGGCCTATTGCGGATTTTCAAGAACATTATTAGCATCAGGTATTTCCAGGCAGGTTTCTTCGGCGTTAGAGTAAATGATAGTTAATTGCCCATACACTCAATAAACTTCGAAAGTTCAGAGGCGCGGCAACGGGGATCGTATTTCGTATTCAATTCTTGCGGCATAAGAGGTAGGGAGACATATGTTTGTTAGTTTTCACTTATTAATACTGGAAATACATTGTACCTACAAGTTAGAACTAGTTGGACCTAAAGCCTTAGTAAATATAAAGCATTTAATGATGATAAAGGATGATTTATTACTTCGAACCATGGTCTATTAACTACGTTGAGTTTTCTCTTCGCCATTACCGCAATACCTTAAAACGAAAGTGTTTGATCAGTGCGTCCTACCTGATATGACATACGGTGCCAAAATGTGAACACTAACGGTGGGGCTAGTCCACAAATTAAAAGTCACGCAGCGGGCTATGGAGCGAGCTATGCTTGGAGTGTCTTTGAAAGATAAATTTGAGATGAGATCATCCGACAAAGAACCAAAGTTACCGACATAGCCCGCAGGATAAACATGCTGAAGTGGCAATGGGCTGCCATGTGTGCCGAAGGACCTATGGCCGTTGGAGCAGCCTAGAGAGTGGAGACCGCGAATCGGTAAACGGAAGGTAGGACGCCCCCCAGCCAGATTGACCGACGACCTGAAGAAGGTAGCAGGGATGGACTGGATGCGGAAGGCGGAGGACCGGGTGCTGTGGCGCACTTGGGAGAGGCCTATGACCAGCAGTGGACTATGATAGGCTGATTGATTGATGGTCACATTGGTGCAGATTTAGAAATCTGGTACACATGCGTTTCAACTTTCTCTCCTGAGAACAGGCATTATTTCTACTATATATATTGTTTTTTTCATGGGATAGGGGGCAAACGGGTCACCTAATAGTAAGTGACTACCGCCGCCCATGAGCACTTGCAATTCAAGAATCACAATTGCGTTGCCGGCCTAGAGGAAGGGAGGGGGGGGGAGAAGCGGAAAGGGTTAAGACGTTGGGTAACCTCACTCACTCGGCGATTTTTATTTATAATTAATAATTAATATTTATAAAGGACAAGCGACCTACCGCATTGGTCGACTATTATTTATACGTATATTTTTGTCGTACATAAATATGAATACCAATAATAACATCTTTTATTCCAGTAAAATAATTAATTTTAAAAAATCTGCTGTATTATACGGCCCAGCTGATCAGCTGTTTTCATCGCAAAATTGCTTATATCATAGCCGAATGGGTCGTTGTCCGTCACATCCCTTGATAAAAAATGCTTACATGTAATAAATTATTAACTAATATTTGCGCACGCATTCGCTGTGTGCTGACGCATGTGTTGATGAATATGATTTATCAGCAATAAATTACAATATTTCCTTTGTGGAAGTCTCGTAGTGGTACAGAATACTAATAATATTCCATACTATTTGTGAACAAAATAGAAGAATGTTTTTCTTCGTTATGTAAAAATTTATAAAATATTTAAACAATACTTATATTTTTTTTAACTTCACTAAAATTCACTAAAGTCCTCTATGTATTTTGCATCCGTACAAAAACATTAATGCTAGACATTGCTGCATAAAAGAGGTCGGGATTAGCGAATGCCAATTTTTTAAATTCCTCATCTAGCCACTGAACAATTGCGACCTGTAGAAATATTGTACCTTTTTTTTTTATCGTGTGGAAACCCCCACGGGTCATCACCTCACCGGAGCTAACGGTAAAGTGGTATGTCGGAATCGAACCGACTAAAACCACACGGTGTTCCGTCACAAGTGGGTCTATTGCAGGGTAATCCGGGTATACCCTAGGAAGGAGTCCTCCGGGAACCCCTGCAGACCTTGGCCGCCTTCAGCAGGCGACTACATCATGGAGTACGGGGTTCTAGTCAATCCATGAGTTATTGTTATCGAATTGATAATTTAGAATTTGTTCAATCTGTATTAATTGAATCCCATTTCAATCTTTATTATACCAGGCCAGGTTACTCCGCACTTTAGACAGTATGAAAGTACAAGTACGTGGCGTCGCGTCGTCCGTTCGTTGCTTAAGATATTACCACACAATACATAATGGTAAATATTACAAACGCATATCGCATCGTAGGTAAAGGAAATCGAAAAGCAAAGAAATGCACGTCTATCTATAGGTAATTAGTAATTATGTAAATGTTTAGGTTTCCCGTATGTTTTCCCGTATTTACGTGGTTAGATTATGAATTATTATTATGGTATAGTTAGGTATCCACACGTTCTGTACCCACAATATACACTAACGTATGCCGAATGTCTATTTTCCTAGGTTAAAGTATCTATGCAGACATTGGGAAAGAAAATAGTTTTCTTTAAGTTTAATCTACATAGTACCACTAAGTAATTATCGAACCTAGGTTTCTTTGAAAAGTCATTTATTGTACAAAAGTATAGTAATCGGAACTTAACTGTTAATTAATTATTCGGATTAATTATTCTAATAGAAGACAACCCTAACGTCGCGCGTTTTCAGAGTGAGATAAGAGATAAGAGTTACGCGGTAGAAAGAGAGGCAACTTCTAGAGGAATATGACTGTAGGTAATTAACGCTGTGTAATCTGAATTGCACTTTATTGTGTCAGAGCAAGAGACGCTATTTCTTTAAATGATTTTGCAGAGATGATCTTCTGTACTGGTACCATTATGTATTCTGTGATAATACACAGAAATTTTCTTTTATTACCAACGACATGATAGTCCAGTAGTAGGTATCATTTGAAAATGCTGTAACAATACCAACAAACCTTGTACGAAGAAGTACCGTCAGAGAGTCAAAGATTCTCTTTTTAACCGACTTCAAAAAAGGAGGAGGTTCTCAATTCGACTGTGTTTTTTTTAATGTTTGTTACCTCAGAACTTACGGCTGGGTGAACCGATTTTGATGATTCTTTTTTTATTTGAAAGCTGGTGCTTCCCGTGTGGTCCTATTTCAATTTGGTCCAGTTCTGACAATGGCATCCATGAGAAAACCATATATAAGTTTTTACAAACATTTCATTCAAATATGTCCCTGTCAGTACAGCACTGCCTTATCTACAAATGCTGATGAGAATTCGTGTTATCAGCGCTTTAAGGTCATAAGTAATTAGGTACCTTATATTCAAGTTTCACTTCTTTATGTCACTACTGTGAATGACATTGACTTGACAGATCCAGAAACTTTTTATTTCATCTTATGATCCATCAAATAAGAATAGATTTTTTTTAAAGGAAGACGTCACGACAACATTTTAATTCATAAATAATAATATAATGGTCAAGGTGAAGCTTCAACGGCCATCTCCATAATAAATTAATTAACTTTTGACAGATTCAAATAAAAAAAAATTATAACCGTTATTAAAAATGGCGTGACACATCCGCATTTTTTATATTACATTCGCCAAATCAAGTATTACTGACCTAGTCGGGCGATAACCAGATCAGAAGTACAAATTTAAAAAGCGTGTCTTGTTACTAAGCGTCAAGACAAGATGCTTTTTTGATGAGATTTTTTTCTGCAAATGTTTAATCCTTACTAATATTATATTATAAATACGAAAGTAACTCTGTCTGTCTGTCGTCCTTTCACGCCAAAACTACTGAACTGATTTAAATGAAATTGGGTACACATATAGTCTAGAGCCTGAGAAAGGACATAGGCTACTTTTTAACCCGAAAAAAGGGGTGTAAGGGGTTGAAAGGTGGGGATGAAAAGTTGTATGGAAGTATCGTCACATTTAGAGCTAGAAGCTTGAAACTTATTTTTTAAGCTGTTGATTCGATATAAATACACTATTCCACGCGGACGAAGTCGCGGGCACAGCTAGTAACATAATATTTTATTATTAGGGTGATTCTGGTATTAACCCGTTCAGTTCCATATCAATATTTTTAGATTTCCTTACCTCAGTAGTTTCCTATTGAGATAAGAAACCTTTATAGGATCACTTCGTTGTTCGTCTCTGTCAAGGTATCGAGTTTTTAAAAAGTGAGTGTTTAATAAAGTGCCCAAATCTATTCGTGAGCTACTGTTACAAAAAATGGAAAAGGAACTGCAAACCTGGTTAATGAAACACGTTTTACACAATGAGAGATTTTTTTGGGACTGGATAATATATATTTTTGATGCAAGTATGTGTTTCTTGTTTAAGATGGTGTGTTTGTTGTAACTTTATTGGTATCATTCAAACTTAGTATAAATATCATTTCATTTTTAGTTTTTGGTGACTTTTTAAATATATAATTGTGTATTTGAATGGCTGTATTGGTGCAGTTCTTGTTGTGTAACCATTGTATTTGTATGCCAATTTTAATGAATTGTGAGGAACATTTTTTTTGTACTGTGTTGATTTGATTTTGAATTAACATCAAATGAAATCAACAGAAAACTGTGCTGTAAAAAATCAAGTCTTATTTTTAACTAATTTTAACGCTTAGGTTTAACAGGTAAATCAAAACCTATTGGGTATTTCCATTTGACCTAGTATAATAAAGTTTGGCGAGAAGCAAGGTCTCACAGTACAAGTAAAGGAAATAATCCAAAAGTCGATATTTTGCTGTTATTTCACATTAAAAAAAACTGTCCGTCGTAGGACTGCACGTCAGAAGTCACACACGTGCACAGACACATCCATATGTCATCATGACAATATAGGTCATCTAAACGTGACGGTCACGAGAGTTCAGTGCTTTTTCCCCGTACCAAAAGTGCCCAACGTGCCTAAAAAAGTTTTCACTTCAAAAATATTTTGCGATTACGAACGTATTATGTATTTTACTCTGTGAAAATTTTGTGTGACCTATATCGATGTAGGAGGTAGTATTTTTAGAACGGTAAAGTTAAGTTAGTCTTTCAATGCGACTACGATGACTACGAATTGACCGTGACGTATATCGAATCGATGAATGGGAATTATTTTTAGACCGGCAAAGTTAGTTTGTCACTCGCCTTTTAAGAGCGTTAACTCGTATTGGTAACTATTATGTTATCTGTGGTATTGGTAGCATTGGTAGGTATGGGAGTTCCAAACACAGTATCCGAACCTACGATGTCTTAAACTCCTAACAACGTCTCCGCTATTCATAATCATAAATTGAAAACACCCCCGACGAAAATCTCTTCAACGATTAGAAAAAAAATTATGATTTTCGAACGACTGAACAGATTTTCTTGAATTATATATATCCACCTTTCAAACAAAAAAAGCCCACTTAAATCGGTCCATTCGTTTTGGAGCTACGACAGACAGACACACAGATACACAGACACGTTAAACATATATCACCCCTCTTTTTCGTCGGGGGTTAAAAATATAATTAGCTTCTCAATAATCTGTGCAAGTGATCGTGATAGTGACGCATGTAATTCGAATCCGAATGCAAAATATCTATTCTTCTACGTTTCTATACTTCGGAAAACACGTCGGTTAGACATTAAAAAAAAAACAGCCGGAAACACAATTAATACGTAGGCAATGGCAGATTCGCGGGTTAATTTTCAAAATGGCGCTGAGCCAAAATACGCGATCACATAAATATCTCACGATCTAGGTATTGTGTATAAAATAATAGTATGAAAATATAACGTGTCTATCGAATAACTTATGCTTTAACGAAAACTATTTCTTTTTTTCATTTTCATGAAATCGATTAGATCAACTGTTATAAGAAGATTGTATTGCAATAAATGTTGTTTGTTAGAGAAACCCAGTGTGGCTGTAGAAATATGTATATTTATGTTGTTTCCATAGTTATAGTATAATTAAAAGAGAGTTAATAACTTCTTCTAAAATTCCGTGCGTCATCATTATTCGTAAATGCTACTGATAGATATAAAATAAAGTTATAAATAATGAATTAAGGCAATATGCCACAAGATCAACAGATAATTTTATTGTTTATAAAGTAAGTTGCTCAGTTTGTTAAAAATAAAATGTCGAAATGTTGCCTTTCTGCCCTGGCACGGTAAATCATTTAACAAATTAATATCATTTTGACTCTATTTTTAGTTTCCACCACAAAGTGTTGCCATGAGTGTGATGTGTGTATTATCCGCTATTCAATCGTAAAGCTGGATGGATAATATTTATGACATATTTACGTTGATATTTTAATGTATGCATTTAACTGATTATTTTTCGATCAGGTTAGAAGTTATTAAATAAAGGCTGTTACTAAACAAAAATAATTGTTTTTGATTACATATGTAAAAAAAAGAAATAAGAAGTAGTCAACCAAAAAATATCTTGATACAAGTTACTTTGGATTTCATTTTTTTTTTCTTTTAAAAAAGACAACTCCCGCATTAGGAATGACTCCTGTGTCGCGGGGGACTTTACAAACATACAAACAACGGACACAAAGAACACCCTCTGGTGGGAATCGAACCCACGACCTATGGCATAGCAGTCAGGGTCACTAACCACTAGGCCAACAGGCCAGTCAATTGTTTACAGGGTTAATTTATGCTCCAGCTAATTTTGTCAAAACCACAATACATAACTTCAGGTACATATTAAAAAGGTGGATGCGGCGATATTACTTACTTGTGAAGTTTCTTGGAAATGACTTCTCTGTTTTGGCCATGCTGGCGCGCCTTTGGAATGACTTTATAATCTGAAAAAAAAAAAAACATTCTTACATTTTTGTTCTTTTAGACTTATTTACTTACGTACTGTGTAAAATTTGTGCAAAAGATATAGAGGCTGTTCAATATATTATAATTATGTATATTTAGCACGAATTTTATACAAGACATACAGACATGTGGTCCGTTATCACACAATTATAATATGTATGTATCTTAAAATTAAAAAAAAAAATGGATAATTACTGAAAAGATTGAAATACTTTTAAATTTATTTACATTTCTTTCGGTAACTTTATAATGCGTTAGGCGATTCTTTTGGTTCGTACGGGTCGTACTTATGGGCCGGTCAAGCAGAACATTAAAAGAATAAACCGTTCAAGTGAGAGTCGTTTCGCTCGCGCACGAAGGGTTCCGTACCATCGTACCGTCGCTATGTAGCAAAATCTAAATAAATGATGTTCCAAGTATCGCCATCGCCATATTTGACGATAAATAAAATTAATGATTATCATCCGTCGTTTTGTTTTTAGTTACAAATAAAATTAAAAACTAAAATTTAGTTTTTAGTTTCATTTTTATCATTTTTTGTTAGTATTTCACAAAGTGTGACATACAGACGGACTGCAAAAGCAGTAATAAGGCACCCTTTGACTACGGAACCCAACGGAACCCGAAAAGGTTATTTAAAACTCAGAATTTTTATTGCAAGATTTCGCTAGACTATGACAAAAAAAGCGTGCACTCGCCATAAAAATATGAACATGCAGAGTATTTTAATTTTTTCATCTACAGGCTGAATTATGATTTTAAGGTGCTATGATCTTATTACGTGCGCGTATATGCGAGTGTTTGAAAGTGGTCTGAGAGAGTACCCCTACTCCGTACCCCCTACTTATAAATACCACATAGGCTTGGATAGGATTAAGACATTATGTATACGTATACATAATGTACTTACATATTATCTATTGAAAATGACCAAATCAAAATTACAAATCCTATTTAACAGTACATTTACAACAGCATGTTAACATTGCTAATAGATTACCGAACATTCTTCCAATGCGTGTGAAATGAAGATATCTACCTATTTCGGTATAGGGTGTCTATCTTTCGCACTCTAATAAAGTCTACATGTAGGCAAGTGAGGCGAGAAAGTTAAATAAGAAACACCGAAGTATTTCCAATAACATTACTTGTAACTGTGCGAGACTGACCGCGTCGTATTTGCATTTAAGATTTTTCACAGGCAGTTTTGAACGTGTTAATACTGCTAATGAACCAGTGACGTCGAGTTTCTGTTGAAAGTACTTGTGAATTATCTAGAAGACAAATACAGAGACAGAAAACGATAACACAGTTATTACCAACAGTCTCATCAATGACGCAAACAGACCTTAATATTCAAGAAACAATAACGAATAGTTACAGAACGCGATGGCCTTAACGACAACTATGTAGTTATTATAAATATCAATTTTTTTAAATGCATGATTTTACTGTTATTGACTATTTATTAAGGATGAGTGTAATCCTAATAAAAATAAGGTTTTTTCTGTGACTATCTCCTTGAATTATTTTATTAGTTAAGTAATTAGCTGCTTATAATTATTTTTTTTTCTTTTTTACAAGCATTTTTAAGTTTTTGTTTTTATTGTTTCATAATAATTATATTATTCTACCTTTGCCTAATCATTTAAAACTACATATTTAAAAGAAGGACTGAGGTTTGGAAGAAGACGTGGAAGTACTTCCAGAAAATATTAAAATTTACTTTTTTATGGGTAATTTGACATTAATCAAGTCTAAAACAGTATTGGATAATCACGTTTTACAACCTGTATCTATTTAATTGTATTTTCATCGCCAGATAATTATGTAAATAGCAAAGCAGGCGTCACTGACTCACTCGCCGTAGAAGATAACACTTACTATTCGACGCCATCGATTCAGAATTTAATTTTATGGGCGGTACATGAACTTACAAATTTGCAACAACAACACGTTTAATGCATTACAGATGATGAAAGTGCAAAGAGGAATATTATCGTATTGAATTAAAATATGTTGCCAGCAATAAAATTCACCGTTAAACGTCAAGTTTGCAACGATCGCATGGCGCCAGCAGCTAACGGGTAGTGCTGTCGCCTTTTACGGCTCAGTGGCAAAAAATGTTACTTTAATTACCGAGAGCTGAGCAAATTGACATCGGTGGATGACCAACATTGCCGTACTGTATAGATGACAGGACAGATATCAGAAGATTAATGAAGAATTCAGTTTTTATTGCAAGGTAGCTGAACTTACTCTAAACAATGTCGTAAACCAATACTTGTTTTTATTGCATTCTTTGTGTCATTATTCCCGCTTTAGTAACAAGGTTTCATTTTTATTGTTTATTCTTATCCGGTCGCTGTGTAATGTTGCTAAGAGGCCTTACCTATCTTTTATTTTGTAGTGATTTTCTTTACTAAGAATCTTTAGTATTTTTAGAGTTGTATCTCGTTTCAGTATTTTATTATTTGTAACTTTGCAACAAGAGAGCTAAAATTTTGGTCTTCTAAAAATACAATAAAAATAAAAATATTGACTGCCTGATGAGATGCTGGATTTTCAAGTTAATGATGACGTGTTGATGTTTGTGAAAACTACGTACAGCACAGATACAGGTCAAGCTAACTTAAAGCGTGTTAACAGTCGATGCAGCGATACTTTTTACAATAGTCAATCTGTTGTAATAATATATAAAAAAATCGAGCCGTTTGTTAGCTATATCTATTATCTTAAACTTCCTCGTGTTCTTCCGCCAATCTATACAGATCTAAACAAATAGATATAATTGAAGTGTCTGTTTGTAATGTCATAATAACAGCATTTTACTAAATGCATCCGAATGTTTACACGGTACATATACCAAAAAATCAATTTTTAACATTTTTCCGGAGTTCCGGAGATTAGCCGGAAAATAAGACAACGTCTTTTTGTTTCGGCTAATCTCAGGAACGGGTGGACTGATTTTCACGGGACTTTAACTGGCAGATAGCTGGTGTTAGTAGGCATAACTTAGGCTACTTTTATGTTGGAAAAGATTGAGGGTTCCGCGCAAAATATATAAATATGTATACGCGAGCGAAGCAGCGCGGGGATCAGCTAGTAAAACAATATAATAAATTATTGTTTTTAATGTACTGCGTCTTTTGATACAAGTTATCTAGGACTCGATGGAAATGTTCATAAAATAGAAGTACTTCCGTATATGTTATGTACATACGATGAGTACTTGATCGTTTATAGAAAGTGCCACTAAAAAGTATATAATTACGAAAAATAGGCTGGCTTTATATTTATGATGAAATTTTTTTGTACACCTTTATTAAACAGACTTGCTTACGGAGGAATTTGAAATACTTAAACTATATAGAAGTTAGAATGCTATAATTTATAAACATGCGTTATAAATTTAAAAAATCATGCCAAAACGGCTACAAAAAAACTACACAGGTTCAGTATATAATATGACCATGACCTGTCACGCTGAAAGTCTATAATGACAGTTCAACTTACATGTACTGGAAATAAATGTGTAGCTTGATTTATATTACAAATAGGTAAACATTTTATGATTTTTGGTTGAATTTTGACCACAAGGCCATCTCTAATTGTAATTATTATAATAATAAATAATAATAACTCCACACATCTCACACACGGCCGTCTGATCCCAAACTAGGCAGGGCCTGTACTATGGTAACCAGACTGCTGATAAACATATTTATATATTTCTAAATACATATATATTATGGATAAATTACACCCAGACACAGAACAAATAATCGTGCTCATCACGCAATTATTTGCCCTGGGGCGGAATCGAACTCATGATCTCTGGGTCAGCAGTCAAGATCACTAGACCAACAGGCCTGTCCTATTTTACTCATGATTAATTATGTTTTTATGTAAAACTGTGCATTTGTGAGTTTCTAGAATTGAACAAAAAAAATTTAGTTAGCATTCTAAGCTTCGCCGCGAGTGTACAATTTGTGAGCATAGAAACATGCTGAGTACAAAACACTAATGGAAATTGGATGCAAATATTTTTTTTTTTTTTTTTTTTTTAATATTAAATTGTTAGATACGTACATGGTTATAGTTCATTGGTTGTACGACTTGGTATAGATCACTTTATCGTACAGGAAATTAAAACTTTCTGCTAAGTGCTATTAATTTCGTAAATTTAACTTCCGTAAGATATTAATCAGTTCTTTAGCTTATTTTAAATTTAAAAATAAGAATAAAATTAAATATGATGCATCTGTATACATTTTTTTAATTTTATGAATGGAACTAGCTGCGCCCCGCGGTTTCACCCGCGGAAGTCCCGATCCCGTGGGAATATCGGGATAAAAAGTAGCCTATGTGTTAATCCAGATCTCCAGCTATCTACATACCAAGTTTCATCGCAATCGGTTCAGTAGTTTTTGCGTGAAAGAGTAACAAACATCCATCCATCCATCTATACTCACAAACTTTCACCTTTATATTAGTAAGATTATTTAAAAAAATCTAGCAACATCTTGGTGTTATAATTATGGCGCGAAAATATATGATTTGTAATTGACAGCTTTCTACCTTTGTATCATCGTTATAAATGTGCGTATTTAATTAAACAATAAATAACTCAATGTAATGCCAAGTCACGTTAACTAGAATTGGTTAATTTTATTACGTAGGTACCTCAAATTGTCGCTTGCAAGAATTTAATTCTTAGTCAGACACGCGATGCCGACAGTTATTGATTTTGTGCTCTAGAAAACGAATTGCTCTAAGTACTTATCAGTTTCAGTATATTATTTAATGGGAGTGTGTAATATTCGAAAAATAAATGTACGTTAACCGAAAACGCATTGCATTATACAATTTTGTAACACTATGCCACTGTAGTGTTGTTGGGTCGTTTGTTGCTGCTATGCTATGCTACAGCTGTTCGCTTGGAAACGATACAACTACTTTGTGTTTTATATCCTTCTACTAGCTAAAAAAGTCAGTAATAAATATTAGGTAGGCAAATAAATCTAAGCTATCTATTTTAAAAGATATTATGTATATATACTAACCGGCTTATTTTTAAAACACAATAGATTAATACACACTTGATACTAAATTAATAAACACACTTGTAGAATAAGTACACTATATCCTTAAATAAATTAAATACTGTTAACGCTATTTTAAGTTATAAATATTAGATTTAAATTAACTATGACACGAAATAAGAATCGAAGAGAACGCACACCAACTCCGGCAAGCGCAGAAACCCGACTGACGCGACCTCATGCGGTGCGCTCTCAAAATATGTAATGGAACGTTCCGTTTCATAATGGTTTCATTCATACATAGCCGCATAATATTATGATAATTTAACTATCATTCGTGATTTCATAAGTGATTTCTCATTCTTCTTGGACATCGATTAATATAGTTATTTTAAAGACAAAAATATATATCTTCTAATAATTTAATACAATCCTAACTTTAAAACGTTCATATACATATAATTAATGTATTATACAAAATTAAGTACAACATTATTAGAATATTACCTGGAACGTAATTTTTTTATTCATGTATTAAATTAAAAGTCTGGAGAAATTAACAAGTTGGCGCCGTCTCCGCGCCTGCCTGTGGCGGGAATTTTTAATGATCGTTTCAAGACAAGTCGACCTCCGTGTTCCGATGTTCCGAACCTATACTTACTTGTTAACATTTTAATATACATTTTTTAAAAATTTTTTTTTTTATCTGCAATGTGAGTAACTCCTGAAATTTCACACTATATAGTATAAAATTAGATGTTAGGCAGTCGGTAGATGAAACTCACTATAAAAATGAACTTCTCATGGAATCTTAATCTACCCTCAATTTTTTAATTATGTTTCTTTCTTCCTATAGAGAATAGATCACTCTTACTCGGTTTCGGTCAGGCAATACGTGAAGTTGTACTCGTATAGCCAAAAATTTGATAAATTTATTAGTATTTTAGTAACTATGAACAGTAAACAATTAATTTTATTTATTCTTGATTAATACGAACTGACTCCCATATAGTACTGTATAAATATCATATTTACTGTTACGTAATTAGCGATGGCTTCATCTAATTTTCTAACCGTTAAAACCCATCTATCAGAGTTTAAAAATAATTCAGACAAAGATACCCTGAGTGAAGTGAGTATTTATTTTATTATTGTCTACTTGTTTCGCCTGATCTTTAGGCAACAATAATCTGTTCCATATACTATAAAACATTGGTTACGGCCATTTTGAAAATTGTAGTCCTGAATAGTTAAAGAATTTCTTAAAATATTGCTCGCTCGGTGGCTTTCGTTTTACAATTCAGTGGCTTCAGAAATCACTAAGTATAAAACCCCTCGTTGACATAAATTCCTCTACAAGTTACCGTTATTGTTACAGGCTTCCGAAAGTGGAACGAGTAATTCTGTGACGTCAGCAGAAGACCTACAGAAATTAGCCGTGATTCTTGGGCTGAACAGTGCTGAAGATGTATACCAGGAAAGATTCCGTGTTGACAGACGCCGCTTGGAAGCAATGCTTGCTGGTAAATTTATCCATGTGTCAAAAACTATATAATATATTATGTTTATCGTATCGAGTAAATACAATAATCCGTTAAAGATACAAAGTATGTCCTTCCACACCTACGTGTTTTCTGGTTATTAAAGAATATTATGTACAAAAATATTAGTCAAATTTAATTACGTACCTAAAACAATTTAACTGTTACAGAAAATTTGGAGGAATCCCAAACGGCTCAAGCATTTTTTCACCGGGTAAGGATTTAGTGTAAACTTTTACAATAGAACATTCATAATTATCTATCTGTTTATTTATATATGTTATATAACCAACCAATTTGTACTTTTTAGGTAATGACAGAAACTAATACTTTAATAAACTGGCCCGCTCGTTTAAAAATCGGTGCTCGTTCCAAGAAAGGTGAGTAAGGACAAACTAAATACCAATCTTAAATTACTAAACGCATTCTTTTTTTTTAAATTTAAAATTTAACCGGAGCACCTGCACTACCATTCGTGAAGTTTTTGGCGGGCTGGCGCCAATTAGACTAGCCTAACGGCGCCAGCCTGGCGGTCTTTCAAAATTTATTCAGATTATTTGTATTTGCGCTTGAGTCCGTTACATGAAATGATATATTCTAATCAATTTTAATTAATTTAACAGTGTAACTATGCATTATAACGATGATATGGACGAATTAGTGTATAATGTAATTAAAAAAATACGTGATAATAAATTTATAGACCTTTTAAAAGGTTTTGGTATGTAAGAGCTTTATTTTTTTTTCGATTGTATTATTAGGTTTCTTAAGTGAGTGTTCTTGTGTTTAGACCCACATGTGAGAGTCGCTGGTCGACCTGATGATGTGAAGCTGGCTCGTGAGAAAATTATTCAGTTATTAGATACTAGGGTATGTAGTTGTTTTTTTTATCTATTTTATTTTTCTAGATTTGTGTACTGACATCACTGACTGACTCTTATCACACTGGTATGCGGTTGCTTTAGGAGAAGCTCCTGAAAGATTTTTGATATTATATGATATTATATTTTCATTTTGGTTGTTATTTAAGATTATCACAGTGCAATAGTTTGTTCAATGGTATATTTTAACATATTTTTTTTGTATAGAAGCATAATTGTTAATCCTAAGCATTGTGAGGTGATTTCGAGACGACATCCAAAACGAAAAGAATTACTAGAATCTGCATCTGGATTATGCAATCAAAAGATGCATTTTTCTTCGTAATTTTCTTTACTGTAGCGCTTTGAGTGTTATGGGTTTTCGGAATAAAGTAGTTACTGATGGATTGTATACACATATAGACACCAATACGTACACCTAGCGAGTTTATATGGCGTGAAACGACAACATTTTTCTGCAAGCTCATTTATAAAACCATGTTTCCTGTAAATACAAACTTGCAACACCTTTAAGCTTTTGGTTCTAATGGGCTGAGTTTATCTGGGATTTCCAGCCGAGAACTACTCCCTTGCATCTATAGATATAAAAAAATCGTGTCACGTTTGTTCGTGATGAACTCTTAAACGAATGAAAAGATCTTAATGAAATTTGCACACTGTTGAGTTTTGTCTAATTTGAGGATAGTTTTTATCTCAATTTACAGTTACAATATTTATTTATTGCAAATTATTTAGCCACAACAACGCTTGACCGGGTAGCTAGTATACATATATATATATGTATGTATATATTTTGTATATTGAAAGATTCACCGCCACCCATTTCATAGGGTGTACCTTATATGTAGGTGTCATTCACCTCTGCCTAGCTGTTTCGTGGCAAGTAGGTGATAGCATAAATGAGGGTCTGTGAGAGCTATGCCCTTTGAACACGTGCAGTTAGCAACCATTCTGGTTTTGTAATGTGAATTATTATTTGAGAAATAGTATAGATATCTCAGTATCTGTGCATTTCTAGGACTCTAGGTGATCGAGGTTCGTCGTTCGTGGGATGGACAATTAACCAATTAAATGTAATAAAAACATGCTATATAGCGCGCATAACGGCACTATGACACGACATGGAAAATTATTATTTGATTAATACGTCAAACCTCACGCTATCATAGGTACATAATGTCTTTATAACCTTGAGTCTGAGATTAAAACTGTTTTCTTTTATTTTAAATTTTTTATGGTGTGTCAATTGATTTTTTTTAATTATAAAACAAAGGTACTTGGCAATATTTCTGGATGATTATTTAAAAATATTTAATAATTTATCTTATTATTTTTAATATGGAGAGTCTATTGTCCTTTAACTGATTTGTACTATATTATTATAAACTGCTCGATTAAACCACATTATATTCGTATGGTTTCTGTTCCACTCCTGTAGGTCGTAGCGTGATATTATGTAACCTAACTTATAATAATTTACAAATGTATACATTTTACAGAACCTTATAAATATGTTATTAGAAATTATATGTTACTGGCAGTTCTCGCACGGCTTCGCTCGCGTGTACATATTTATATATTTTGCGCGGAACCCTAATTCTTTTTCCAAAATAAAAGTAACCTAATTTTATCCTTATAACACCAGCTAGCTGCCAGTGAAAGTCCCGTAGAAATCGGTCCACCTGTTCCGGAGATAAGCTGGAATAAACAGACAGACAGATTAACAAAAAAAAGTGTATGTCATGTCTGCAATTCACACCCGCCAGAAGTGAATCTTCAGAAAATAATTAACCAATGAATTTTAATACGCAAATGCACAAAAATGATTCACCATGTTGGCTATGAAGCATTTTCTGAAGGCTTCGTAGTACGCAGGCGCAAAGACACGTGCTAGCATACGAAGATTATAGGAAACACTGTATACTTGTATTCTATCTCATTCTCTCGCAGGCTAAATCCTATTTATAAATGTTTGTCTCTTTTAGTGTGACTTTTTCGTTTCATCGAATTTTCAAATCACATTTATTCTAGAGAAGTTTTACTTCAAAAATTTAAAAAACTGATTTTTAGGCATAGGTATCGTGCAAATAAGTGAATGAACTTAAAAAAAAAATATTATTTTGACATTACAAACAGAACTTCAATTATATTTTGTAAATGGTTTTTTTTTTGGTTTGGTTTGTGTGTTTGTAATGTCAAAATAATTGTTTTTTTAAGCTCATACCTATGCTTAAAAATTAGTTTTTAAAATTTTGTCTGACTCTCTATTTGTTCCGGCTAAGCTCCGGAACGGGTGGACTGATTTCCACAGGACTTTCACTGGCAGATAGCTGGTGTTATGAGTAACTTAGGCTACTTTTATTTTGGAAAAAGAATAAGGGTTCCGCGCAATATATATAAATATGTACACGCGAGATGTATGAGCGAAGCCGCGCGGGAACTGCTTACCTAATAAAATTGATTAACTTCACGCACTTGTCATTGAAAGCGCCATCTATCAGCTTAACAAATAAGTACATCATACCGACACAATACTCATAAAAGCAAAAAACGAGAATAAGAAGTCCCGGATGTCCCAAGACTTTGGTTATATCCCGTGTCCCGAGATTCTGAGACTGTCGAGATTTCAAAAACCCTACTGGAGACGTACCTCCATTCTCCAAAAAAACAGTATGTATTAGTTTTGTGTTCCTGTTAGTAAATAGGATCTTAATAGCATCTATGGGAATGGGTATTGGCAACCTATAAGGTTTATCTCTCGTAAAGTGTTTATACGCAAAGGTATCTATCTGCTTACTGACAGGCTATGTTGCTTTGTCACCTTAGGAGTATAAAAAATCTAGGTTATAAATTCTTCTCGGACAGGTTATTGCGAACAAATAATGATATGTTAATGTGTAATTGCAGAATAACCGTGTTACGATGAAGATCGATGTCAGCTACACTGATCACTCGCACATTATAGGGAAGGTAAGTTATTTTTTTTTTAATTCTAAAGGCTCTGGCATGTTGAACGTACGGCTCTGAGTCGTCGCTATTGCATCGATAAACTGCCAGTATCATTAATATAATTAGACACGGGGCTTTCCTATACTTAGTAAGACCACCCTATATGTCATTATTATCAGCAAATTCGGATTGACGAGATCAGAGTCAATTGAAGAGACAGGTAAAATGAAGGTACCTTTGAAAATACTGAATTATGTTCTGGTCAATGCTAGACTATTTCCACTGCCACCGAACATTTCCAGGGAGTAGTCCAGTTTTTTCCTCCTTGCAGCTCCATAAAGCCTGCCGCCTCCCTTTCCGTAAAAGTCAATATTTTTTCTTTCTTATAATAAGTAGTTAGTGTCACAGAACAATGTGTCAATTGTCACATTTCTTATAACACAGGTAGTTTTTGTGTTTACAAAATTACGGTCTTTATATTAAACCATTTCTGATGTACAAAACTTAGACTAACTTACAAAGATTACAACTTTAAAGAAAGAAAATATCTCGTGTAACTAAAGTCGATTTTATTTACCAGGACACTCGGCAAGTTTTACGAAAAAGAGTTTTTATGTATGGAACACTGGCACACTGGCACGTTGTACATAGGATCATTAAAATTTATACTTGTTAGTGGCGATACGAACCGTGAGCCACAAGAGAGAAAAAAAATAGGATCATTTACGATAAATAATACAAAAGTTCTAAATTCAAATTTCCCTCCACATTTTTTTACAAATCAAATTAACTTATCATATCTCATAGAAAAATGAATCTTAGTCCATTGAAAAGTTACATTTGGGATTGCGTTTGTCAGAGGACGCAATTTTATTTTTTTAAATATGAAGGAGGGGTTAATGTAAAGTTAAATCCAAGTTTGTGGGGTTGCAACCCTTGTCCCACGGCCGCCATCTTGGAAAAAGAGGTTCAAAATGTTGTTACGGTTTATCTGCCAAACTATAGGTCTCACAAAAAAAACATTTAACATTTTTTGTTGCAAATAAAATTATCTACAAATTTTGTTCAGTAACTTTTAGTCGTAGAATCATAAATAAAAAAGTTATAAGCGAAAATCCATAAAAAATTAAGAAAAAAAAATCTATTTGTTGATAAAACTTTTTTCTAATCATTTTACAATAAAATAATTTCAGACCATTTTTATCGACGGTGTTTTAAGGAAAAATTTTTATTTTAAACATTTTTAATTTATTTATTATTTAAGGTTTTACAGCACTGCGAAATGAATACTATTCTTCAGTATTCGTAACTATACATGAATATAAATATAAATAATAATGATTTGCCATAATTTTTAATCATCTTGTTATTTTTTTTATGATAATTATAATCTTTTTAATTATTGATAGTAAAATATTGTTATTAATTAATTATTGACTCTTCCCCACCATCTATGAGGTAGAGTCTGGAGGCGCGATTTTTTTTACGTGGTATACGCAGTAGGCGTAATCCATGGTGATTTTCCAAATCACAACTACTCTGTCCTCGGTCTTTTTGATGGACCAGGCTGCGGCTCAGCGGCTGGTTGGCTTTCTATATGAAATACTTGAGGGAGAACCGGAGAAGGAAGTAAAAATAAACCATAAAAACCATTTGAACCTCTTTTTCCAAGATGGCGGTCGTGGGACCAGGGTTGCAACCCCACAAACTTGGATTTAACTTTACCCCCCCTTCATATCTAAAAAATAAAATTGCGTCCTCTGACAAACGCACGCTAAGCCCAAAAAAATTTAACATTTCAATGGACTATCTATCTTGAGAACATTTTCGCGTGATGGTATTATTTTTATTATTTCAAACGTGTCCTAAAACCTGAAGAATCGTTTGATTGACTTGAAATTGCATTTGTAGACGAAGGCCACTGTACATATTTTTCAGCGAATTAAACGGAGGTCGGTAAACTTTGGTCCAGATAGGGCTTTGTAATATGTACCAGAGTATAATCATTATTTATTATTTCTGTTACATACGCGATGTATCTGCAGAGACCTTTATAAATTTATTATTCAACCACTCAAATGTTGGTTGACAGAATATCTAAGATATATATCCGTTTCTAATTATACATACGTGTGAGGCCATTGGAATGATCCTAATTTGCATTTTTCTGCATGTTTGAACATTTAGAGCATAGTGGCAGATGAATGACATGTTACGTATTTTGCATATGTATCGATAACAACAAAAAAATACAAGACACTTAGGTACCTACTGGTCTCAACCAACGCTGAATATAAAACAGCGTTTAGAAAATAAATTATATAAAACTAGCAACCCGCCCCCCTCGGCTTCGCACGGGTACAAATTAAACACCTAAACCTTCCTCATGAATCACTCTGTCTATGAGTGAAAACCGCATGAAAATCCGTTCAGTAGTTTTTCAGTTTATCGCGAACAGACAGACAGACGCGGCGGGGGACTTTGTTTTATAATATGTAGTGATAATTGATGTTGCTTTTCTTGATAATGTTGTTCCAATACTGAAAATATAAGTAACGGTAAAATGATATAAGGTTTAAGTTATACTGGCATTGAACAAAACCGGACGAAGGGTCACTGACATTATCTGCAGTATATTTATTTTAAAGTAATTAAGACGCGGGTTACGGCCTGCATAGTTTCTTAGTAACCTCGTTTTACCATCCAGTTGTTTGGTATAGACATATTTTTTTTTAAATTGTAAAAAACATGTATAGGTCCTTCGAAGCGTTGCTGCCGTACTTCACTTTGTTTCGAGGAATCTCCGTAGGAATCGAATCTACTAAAACTATACGTTGTTTAACGCGGCCGTCTGATTCCGGAGAACCGGATGTAAATTAGCAAGACATCTTTAGAAACCACGGCACGAGACTAAAGTTTGGCCTCCTGTTAACAACTATAAGCCTTGTTCAGCCAGCCTCCCGAGTTTAAGAGACTTCGCCAATTCTTGAACAAAAAGGCGCGCAAGGAACAACCTACAGGGTTTTATTCTCAAAAAAAAATAATTCAATGCTATAAAATTCAAAGTTTTTATAAATTAAAACAAAAAAAATATCAAAATAATAAAGAAATAACAACATTATTACATGTTCCTAAAAAAAATCAAAGAAATATTTATTATTCTTAATGGTCTGAATATATATTAAAATCATTTTTGACTGGCCTGTTGGTCTAGTGGCTAGTGATTCTGACTGCTGAGCCAGAGGTCGTGGGTTCAATTCCCATCCAGGACAAATAATTGTGTGAGGAGCATGATCATTTTTGTTATGTCTGGGTGTAATTTATCTATAACTAGCAACCCGTCCCGGCTTCGCACGATTACAAATTATACACCTAAACCTTCCTTATGAATCACTCTGTCTATTTGTAAAAACCGCATGAAAATCCGTTCAGTAGTTTTTCAGTTTATCGCGATCAGACAGACAGTAGCGGTGGGGGACTTTGTTTTAAAATATGTAGTGATATGTATGTATTTAGAAATATATAATTGTTTATAAGCAGTCGGGTTACCATAGTACAGGCTCTGATGTCAAGTTATTGTTATTATTTAAGAATAATTACTATATACCTAGGTGGGTAGATAAACAAAGGTTTTAAACAAAAACATTTTTCTTCTTATAAAACAACATAAAGGGCGCTCAACTCAGTCCAAACTTCACAGATGATTTTGTGAGGCAAGAAGTAAATTTAAAGTTTTTGTTAATGCAAGGATGACCGGTGTTTGTTCATACTTGTTGATTGATCCGATACCAAAGAATACCCAATTTAATAATTTTTTGCGATGCGGTTTTAACGTGGAATATTCTAGCAAATCACGTGCGCCCCTATTCGGCGTCATTCTTTCCAACTATAGATAGAAATCTACACAGGTAGGCAGAGGCGTAACAAACGCTCACGATTTGTCACTTATGTAACAAGTGCAAGCCTATTGCCGTCAACGGGGCACTTTGGGTATAAAAGATCGGAAAAGTTAGAATATATTATTGAAAGGGAAAAGTAAGAAGGGAAAATGGTAGTGGGAAGAAAGCGATATTAATTGCTTATACGGATCGATTGGGAAGTGACAGCAATACATAGGCTGCACTAAAAGTATCGGGAATGGAATATTTCCACTATTCCTATCATATTAAAATCTTTTTAATTGAAAACTCCTTGGTTTTAAAAATCGAATACCATTTATTTATTTAAAAAAGATTCTCGGTCTTCTCACAAGGTCTTCTCAAACTTGTTTAGTCGTTGAGAAAATGGAATTGACTCGAGAAAATTCAAGGGCTATGATTTATTATGACTTTCGAAGCGGTTTAACACAAAAACAGTGTGTTGACCGGATGCTATCTGCATTTGGTGATGAACCCCCATCCAAAACCACAATTTATCGCTGGTTTGCTGAATTTCAACGTGGACGTGTCAAGCTCAGTGATGATCCCCGTCAAGGTCGTTCAAAAACTGCAGTCACCCAAGAAAACGTTGATGCTGTGCGTAAGCTGATTGAGGAAGATCAACATGTGACATACCGCGAAATTCAGGCAAATTTAGACATTGGCATGAGTCAAATACAAATAATCTTGCATGAACAATTAGGTGTAACAAAGTTGTTTTCCCGATGGATACCGCATTTGCTCTGTGAAGAGCAAAAAGCGGCTCGCGTTACTTGGTGCGTCAGAACTCTCGAAAGATTCCACGTAGGATCCTCAAATGCTGTATACAACATTGTATCAGGTGACGAATTCTGGATATGCGTATATCGATCGGTACGAACCCGAAACAAAAAACCAGTCACGAGTTTGGGTGTTCGAAAATGAGTTAAAGCCAACTAAAATTGTTCGTTCACGGAGTGTTGCAAAAAAAATGGTGGCCACGTTTGTCTCCAAAACCGGGCCATGTTGCGACTATTCCTCTTGAGGGACAAAGAACGGTTAATGCAGAATGGTATGCTAGCATTTGTTTGCCACAGGTCGTTTCCGAACTCCGTAAAGAGAACTGCAACCGCCGCATCATCCTCAATGACGACAATGCGAGTTCTCACACCACGCACAGAACAAAAGAGTTTTTAGAGCAAGAAAACATAGAATTATTAGACCATCCGCCGTACAGTCCCGACCTAAGCCCTAATGATTTCTATACTTTCCTTAAAATAAAGAATAAATTGCGTGGTCAGAGATTTTCATTACCTGAAGAAGCTGTGGACGCCTACAAAACGGCCATTTTGGAGACCCCAACTTCCGAATGGAATGGTTGCTTCAATGATTGGTTCCATCGTATGGAAAATGTGTCAAATTTCGCGGAGAATACTTCGAAAAGCAATAAATACATTTTTAAATAGTAATGTTATGTCACTTCCTTGATTCCCGAAATTTTCAGTGTAGCCCTCGTAGCTCGAGCAAGTCGCATACCTGTAACTCGAATCTGATTGTTGCCAGGAAGACCGATCCTACAATAGAAATTTTACCAGTAAGGGGTCATCCATAAATTACGTTACACGAATTTCATGATTTTTACCCCCGCCCTCCCCCGTCCTTGTCACGCGTCACGTCAAAACGCACTGAACTCTTGACGGTCACGCTAATAATACATATATAGATCCACTAGAGGGCGCTAATCTAAACCTAATCTAAACATTGAGTTCTGTCAGCTCCTTATTCATTAATGTCACCAACCTGCTAATGTGACTTTTAAGTTCCTTGTTTCGTTTAAGTTTTCACTTCTGTGTCCCATGAGTGTGTATTTTTTTATCGTTGCGTTATGATAAATAGCCTATAGCCTTCCTAGATAAATGGGCTATCTAACACTGAAAGAATTTTTCAAATCGGACCAGTAGTTCCTTAGATTAGCGCGTTCAAGCAAATAAACTCTCCAGCTTTATTATATATTTCGTGCTACATGTTTGAAGTAAGGCTGTGACAACTATAAAACATGTTGATATTATGTAAATTACATATCTCCTTGATTTTTCCAGTGGATACGGGTACCTACTCATATGACATGTATAATAAGAAAAATGTGATAATTTGCCGGTAGTAAGGTCTTGTTGGTAATAATATTTAAGTACTAGTGTTAGTAATAACATAATTACTATTAATTAACATAAAGACTTGAGGAGGTAAATAGTTTGATAAAAAATAACACAATTGTTATTCCAATGATAGAAGTGTCGACAGTCGACAATACTATTGCGATAACGCTACTATACGACTTTGCCATTGCTTTGATTGATTTGTTCATGGAAAGTTTGTAGATAAAGGAGCATGTTGCCCGATGTTGCCAGAAATGGCCTGACATTGATACTTGACCGCTAATTTATTATAGGCCATATACATAAAGATACTTAGTACGTATACAAAGTTGCTCGCGAGCTGCTGCTGTATGAGATACGAGCTGCGCCCCGCGGTTTTACCCGCGTAAGTCTCGATGCCGAGGGAATATCGGGATAAAAAGTAGCCTATGCGTTAATCCAGGTCTCCAGCTATCTACATACCAAAATCCATCGCAATCAGTTCCGTGGTTTTTGGGTGAAAGAGCAACAAACATCCTTACATTCTCACAAACTTTCACGTTTGTAATACTAGCAGCGCCCTGCGGTTTCACCAGCGTTAGCCCCGATCCCGTGGAAATATCGGGATAAAAAGTAGCCTATGTGTTAATCCAGGTCTCCAGCTATCTACATACCAAGTTTCATCGCAATCGGTTCAGTGGTTTCTGCGTGGAAGAGTAACAAACATCCATCCATCCATTCATCCATCCAAACTTTCACATTTATAATGTTAGTGGGATTAGTAGGATGATTTGAAACGAAGAAATACGTATTAGAACTATAATAACTGATAGAAAGCTTCCCATTAGAGATGGGTAATCACCCGGGTTAAAACCTACGACTGGGTAAAAACCCGGGTGATTACCCATCTCTACTTCCCATCAGTCGATATAGTTCTATGTTAACAAATCTTAAAATTCAATTTTAACCTACTTATAATAATTGTCGTATCGAAAAGAAACTTTGTATCTATATGTAGTTCGGATGACAGAACTATAATTTGGCATCTTGGAGCTGATCTGATGATGGAGCCAGGAGGTGGATAGTGGAACTCTTCAGTGGCTACTAGTAAACCCCTCGAGTTTGGGCTCGTATATTTCGTTTTGACGAGTCCAACACATTTGGGCTAAGTACCGATGGTTTGGTGATGGAGCGGAAAAGATGGAGGAATGGAGCTCTTTTTTTACTTTTTAATTTATGAGCTAAATAAAGCGGCAATTTTTCTTTCTTCAAATATATTAACAACGTGGGTCTCGTGTTACTAATTAAGTGGTTGTGTTAGGAGCGGGATCACGTTTGTTACTCAGTTGGGAGGGATTTGAACAAATAACCATTTGATTATAAGTCCGACGCATATGAGATAGCGTAGAGGACACTACCGCTGCTTAAATTGTCATGTCATCTCTGAATTAAAAGAAAGAAATCTCGGTTTTTCGTGAGTTTATTATCACCAGTAACAGTTGTTTGCTATCATCGTTGTCCCCTTAATAAACAAAAATTTTCTTTACAGGGTGGGTTGACAATTAAACGTGTGATGGAAGAGACAGGGTGTCATATCCATTTCCCGGACTCAAACCGCACCAGTACTGTAGAGAAAAGCAACCAGGTGTCTATCGCTGGCGATATGGAGCGCGTTGAACGGGCGAGAGCCAGAGTTAGAGTGAGTATTCTTTCAATAGTTGTGCCATAATTTTTACCCAACAGTGCAACACCAAAGATAGTGTTATGAGATTCTTTATATTCTGAAAGTGTGTCTATCGTATCGATTAAACCATGCACTGGATTACGTCCATAAAAAAAACATCGATAGATTAGTGTGCTGTATTGAGTCGTATGTCACTGAACAAGCATTTCAAAAGTAAGATGAGACTAGTTTACAATAGTAAACTTCATACAATCCGCACAATCTGAGAAAGAAACAAAACAAAAAGCCTTAAATTATAATGACGATTGATACAAAAACGACTCATATTATGAGTGCTTTTTTATGATATAGGGGGCAAACGAGCGGACGGGTCGCCTGATGGTAAATGACTACCCCTGCCCATCTGCAACAAGAGACACAAGTGCGTTGCCGCCCTTTAAGGCTGGAGTAGGGGAAGAGAGGAGAGGGGGGAGAGGGGAAGAACGGAATAGGGGAGAGAGGGAAGGGTTAGGGCTTACGGTAACCTCACTCACGCGACGAAAAGCAATGCAATCATTACTTCACTGCCGGTTTTCTGTGAGGCCGTGGTATCTCTCCGGTCGAGCCGACCCATACGTGCCGAAGCATGGCTCTCCCACGAGATGGACGAGATGGATGCTGGAGCGATTTGCTCATACTCCACATACTTCGACTTTTGTTTCAGCTTTTGCCCGTTTCACATTTCTTTACTATCTGTGCTCGCGGCGCACGTTTAATTTAAAAAGGTGGAATCAAGAGAAATTAGGATCATTTTGATAACGATACTATAATAATGTTTTATTGGAATTATTCACGAATATTTATTATACGTTATTCGCATCAATAGCTACAGTTTCATATCTGTATTTATCTGCAATAAAATTCAGATTACGAAGTGCCTGATAAAAATGCGATTTACAATTTTAAACGCATGACTTCAAATTGCTGCACACAGCATTACATTTAAAGTACTTTTCAATTTAATTGGTAAATTATTATTTTATGTAATTTTGAATATTTTAAATTTTGTAAAAGATCCTTACTCTGCAGTCAAATAAGTATGAGAATGTAATACCTTGATATGTATTACATTTTTGAAGCGAAAACTTCTTTAGCGGCGTTGTGTACTTTTTGGGATAGGTAAAAAATGTTAAACTCGCGTCAGGACACGTGACCTGATCGAAAATTCGTAAGACGGAGCCGAGTTTCTTATATTTAAAAAAAATATAACATTCGAAATTTAAACATTTATGAGCGGCCAGGAGCGCAGAACTTCCAGTGTACCCTATGTGTACACATTTAGATATGTTATTACCTACTTTTTATTTTTAACCGAATTATATAATATAAAGATATGTGTGTGTGTATGTATATGTAAATACAGTTATGTTTACACTTCTGACGTGCAGTCCTACGACTGACTGGTTTTATTTTTTTTTTTATTTCTCATAGGCCCTAACACCTTTGGTATTTTGCTTCGAACTGCCAATAGTGCCGACCTCGCAGCCACTCCCGGACATCACCTCGCCGTACGTACAGAGGGTGCAGGAACAGTATAATGTACAAGTAAGTATAATACGAGTATTGACCATCAAGGCAAAACTATTTCCTCTTATTAAACGGGCAAACAGTGACGTCATAACTCACTGCTGCGAAATCATTTACTTTTAGTAATTTATCTTTTAAAAAAAGTATCACCGACTTCAATGCGCTTCAAACTACCCCAATTGCTTCAAGTGTGCCTATAAAATTTGAAGAGGAGAATTTTTGAAGTTCCCTCGAATTCGCCAGGATCCCATCATAAGATACTGACCTGATGACCATGGGACCACCTGGGAAGTATACCCTTTTAAATAAAAGAAGAATTTTCCAAATCGGTCCAGGCATCTAAAATATAAACAGTGGAACATAGAACCTCCTCCTTTTTTAAATCGGTTAAATAACGAGTTAAATTTGTGTCAGTCCGATATATTACTATATTATCCGAGCAGAGAATTGTGAACCTAGAGCAATGATGATTGTTTTGTAGGTGATGCTGCGAAACCGTCCTAAGCTACACGCCAACCTGCTGGTGGTGAAGGGAGTGCAGTGGGAGGTCCAGTCCACTATGGAGGCCACTAATCTGCTGATGAACTATATGTGCGGCCCTCTTGCAGTGAGTATATAATATATTTGCTACTTTAAGGACTTTAATAAACATACTTGAGAGTCATTGTGTGTATTTGCAGCGCAAGTTACAGCCCTGGTTTTACAGTTGTCCTATTATAGGGCTGTCTGGTTGTCTGTTGGTATGTAGATAGCTGGAGACCTGGATTAACACATAGGCAACTTTTTATCCCGATATTCCCACGGGTTCAAGACTTACGCGGGTGGAACCGCGGGGTGCTGCTAGTATCTAACAAATTGATTTAGATTTTTCTTCTGCCTGTTTGGAGTTTGTCTAATATTCTTATAATTTTTTATGCAGAACAAAGAGAAAGGTGTGCTATTCTTTTATTCATTACACTCAATTAAGAAATCTACGAAAAAATAATCATAAACGTCATAAAAATCTTCCAGAGTCAAACCCAAGTGCAGATGTCCTTAGAGATATCACCGATGCACCACAGCGTGGTGGTAGGCCGGGCCGCTGAACAGCTCAAGGTCATCATGAAGGGGACCAACACTCAAATCATGTTCCCGGACGCTGATGACCCCAACATACCCGTGATTAAAAAGAGCTGTGTTACCATCACTGGAAATATCAAGGATGTTTATGCAGCTAGACAGCAATTGGTGGTAAGAATAATATTATTTTATTTTAATAATTGTCACCCCACAGTGAGAGATGAGATTTATACAATAATAATCAACGTTAATACAAAGCCACACTTACGAAAGGGCGATACGGTTACACGTCTTCTTAGCAGAAACAGGAGACGGTAGCATGAAGAATCCTGAGTGTCTCTCTGAGTAGAAAGGGATAACGCTCCCACGCTCTACGATGAGGTCGACTGCTATGAAAGAGGCGGTTAAATCTGCCAGGGTTCAAAGGGATTTGCTTTATAGATTACACCTAACGCCTCTGCAATAAGACCCCGTGACGGATCATCGAGTAGTATTGTGCCGCGTTCCTATAATCAAGAAACGATTCGTTTTGCTTACGGACGGTAAAATTTCGTTGAATTTTCAACGAACATTTTCCCGTCCGTAAGCAAAACGAATTGTTTCTTGATTATAGGAACGCGGCATTAGTCATTTTAAATGAGGTGAGATAATTACTCGACTGATGGAAACGCGAAAAAATCTTATTTATTTATGAAAATAGAAGACTTAAAACTATTAGTGTTAAATGCGATACAAATTTTAACAGTAATAATACAAAAGTACTAAGTAGTATTTTCTCTATAAAGACCATTCCCGCACTAGCGAATGCTCCCTGGAAAGGAACTATTAAATTTACATTACATTATTTAGAACAATCATCAGTTATTAACACAAATGTCTCACTCTACCAGACAGTATAATAGGCATCGAGCTGAGTGAATCAGGTTATGTGCAGTAATATGCAGTAATATGCAGTAATATGCAGTAATATGCAGTGATGAGTACGTAACGCGAACAGGGCAGCCTGCCGCTGGTGGTGCTGTTCGACGTGTCGGACGAGGCGTGCCGCGTGGACGCGGAGGCGGGCGCGCAGCTCATGCACAAGTACAACGTGTACATCAACGTGCGCCGCAAGCCCAAGCAGGGCATCACCTCCGTGGTCATCAAGGGCATCGAGAGATGCGCAGGTTCCTACCCTTACTTATTTTGTCCTACATTTATACTTTTTCGCTTTCTCGTAAACAGATTGTTATTCTAGACGGAAGAAAGAAAAAAAAAGTTACTTGTTGAGTAGTTAAGGCGTCTATACATAATAATAAATTATTTATATGGGAATTAACGTGATCAATACGTATTATATGTACTGTACGTACTGAACGTTGAATTGCCTGACGTTTCGACCAGGTTGCACTGGCCGTGGTCACAGGCTGACTATACAGGAATCAACACGATCAATAGGTATTACATTCCTTTGAATTGCCTGAGTTTCTGCTAGCATTAATTGCCGTATAAATAATTATGTATCACAGAACGCAAAAATTTAAAAGTTACATAACCAACAAATTCACATTCGCATTTATGATACCTATTAATAAAATAAAATAAATAAAAAAACTATAAGCCAAACTAATTCTATCATAAGTTAAAAAAATAAAATGCATCAGATTCTACTAAATCAAAAATTTAGACAAAAATTAGAATGGTCTTGTATACATTTATGATATTAGTTGGGATAATAACTCTAAAGAATTTGTATGTTTGGCTATTTGCTTATTGAGCAATGTGTTATTAAATTTGAATGAAAGTTCTTACAGCCGGTCAAACTGTAGAATGACCTCCCTGCCTTAGTTTTCTCTTAAGACGAATAGGCTTCCACAAAAAAACTATAAAATGATTTTAACAGAGTCGAAACTCCGCGAGACACGGGTGTTGGACTGCTAAAAATAAAGATCTGGCAATCCCAGCTAGTACAAGCACTAACAATGATACAATAATAGTGTATTCACCCCACTTGCTCTTAAATACTACCTACTGCTACTACTAACTACACTGAAGTTTTTATTTATTTATTAATGTTTCTCCTTAGGCGATATCTACGAAGCCCGTCGAGAGCTCTTAAACGACAAAGAACCAGTAATCACAGCAGAAATACCCGAATCCTACAACATCCCAGCCATATCTGCCAACAATATGCCCAACTTTGGAGCGTTCAACCCCTTCTCGCCAACGCACGCCGCGAACTTGACCAACTCGCCTTGCTCTCCATACAACATGCAACAGCTGACTGAATTGGCCAACTTCCCCAATATTGGCAGTCCAATGTTTGGGCATAACCCGCCCACGCCGGGTGGGTACCCGAGTCCGCTGTCCCCGGTCGCTTTGACCCCTCCGGTGTATCCTAGTTCATGGATGGTGCCTTCTCCTCAACCCAGAAGTGGCCAGTTCCACTATCCCAATTTGATGCCTAACCCTAATTCGGTGATGTACAAAAATCAGGGTGGATCGTGGAACCGTAAGTATTTCCTTTCATTATTAAAGTAAGACAATTAATTATAGATATAGTTGAAATTATTTGAACAAGTGTAATAAAAAAATTAAAATACCCCTGACTTCAATCAAAACCCAGGAAGTAAAGAATCAATTTTCTATCAAAAACCTAGTCATTAAGACTATTTATTCCAATGAGCTCAAATATGATACCTTTGCTTTAAGTCCGCAAAGAGTTGGATATTCTGCTGATTCCAGATGATGGATATTGCAAAATCAGGTCAATTTTAGCATGGTATTATAATATCATTGGACTCACAGGAAATTTACTAAATTTCAAATCAACCAGACCAGTAGAAGTTACTCATATCTCCAAAAAAAAATTATAGCGCGATGCAGGACTAGTATTTACTAAGTAGTTCGAATTGTCCTAAAACTCGCACCACGTACTCAGCTCAGTGGTCACCCTAATGCTGACTAAATGGATTACGAACAATTAAGTAGTGTTCTTTGGCTGTTATTGACCCGTCGGACAATCCAAAAGCTGTTCCCAGAAATTCTGTTATGTCCTCTGAATCTGAAATTTGAATAAAGCAGCGATGTCGAACGGCGCCGAGCTGGGAGTGCCGCAGCCCATCATGATGCAGCCGCAGTTCCCGCCGCTCGCCGACAACAGGCCCGTGAGTAGCACTTCATCTATATACAAACTAGAGATCGATTAAATTCATTTTCTTTTGATGGGTGGGTCAATATAACTTGAAATGTCATTGCATAGACTTACATACTATGACAACGTATATATTGGACGCATGTAGCTTGATGTAGTGTCGTTTTCGCGTAATTCAATTTGTAACACTTAATGATTTAAAAATTTTAGTGCACTTCTATATATGTTAGTTTATAACTGTAAATATTTACAATTTTATGTACACGCATAAATTTTCTTAACGGATTAATAAATAGATAAAAATTAAATGTTATTCATAGGAAAAGGGAAGTTGATTGGAATGTAAGACAAGGGTTACTGAACCTGTAAAAACCTTTTACGGAATGATGCGCCTTGATCATAGTAAGAGGGATTACGATTATGGCTAAGCGGACATTTGGTCCCACAATCAAACAGTCAGTACTCCTTTATGAGACACTGTATATGTACTTAAGATTACCCTGTACCTTCAATCAATCAATCAATATTAGCCTATTCTAGTCCACTGCTGGACATAGGCCTCTCCCAATGTCAAAGTCAAAGTCAATAAACGAAAAAAAAACCGTTGACCGTCCGAAGGATGTGGAACCCAACCTGGATCTTGCAAAATTTACTTTTTTGTACAGACAACTCTGAGCCAGATCCTGAACTCAAGCTCACAGGCAAGCAGCGGTTACCAGAGCAACTTTACGGGAAGCTCCGTATCGCTTGATACGCAGAACATATCAGGTGAGTTACATACATACGTCCGGGGTAGGCAGAGACGATAGAGCGCCATTCTCCATGATCCTGACATACAGCTCGCGCCTCTTCTCCATTCAACAGACCGTTCATACACACTTGCCGGTTACAGGTGCTGTTAAAGGCCAAGTACACCTTCAATAAACTGTCTAGACAGTATGCTCCTTTCTAGTTTTACTCGCTTACAAGAGCCTTATAAACTGCATAAATAATACATCCATGACAGGCCTGTTGGTCTAGTGGTTAGTGATCCTGACTGCTGTGCCACAGGTCGTGAGTTTGATTCCCACCCAGGACAAATACTTGTGTGATGAGCACGATCAATTGTTCTGTGTCCGGGTGTGGTGGGTGTTTATCATCAGTGGTCTGGTTACTATAGTACAGGCTCTGCCTAGTTTGGGATCAGACGGCTGTATGTGAGATATAATTATGTATTTATACGGGAATTCCCGTATAAATACATAATTATATCATGGAACGCGAAAGTTTAAAAGTTCATATGTGAGATGTCTCAAGTTATTATTATAATCCATTAAATTTATAAGATCATTTAACCAAATTTTATTTTGTAGTAACGATAAAATGTTTTGCTAGGAGGCGACGGCAGTAACGTGGTTTCTCCCTCGGTGTCTCCCATCAGCAAGACTCACAGTCCCGCGCCCTCCACTGACGTAGATCGCTCACAACACGGTAACTATGGAAAACTTCAAATAATCTTTCGCAAATCCTCTCAAATATTTAACTTTCAGTAGGTATTAATTTTTTGATCTCATTTGTACCGAAACTAGATGAAATAGGGTAGATGACTGTCTAGTCAAATCAGTATATTTTTAATAAACGTCAAAACGGTAGCTTTCGTACATTTTTGTATGAAATACTAAGGCGTGACGTCACGCCTTAGTATTGTCAAATCATTTACTTTTAACGTTAATTTAACAATTATAATCTAAATTAAAAACGTTAAAATAAAACTGGACGACAAATTTCATAGTATTTTAAGTTATTTTACTGCGACACTTGGCGAAATAATTTATTTTGAGCATAGGCATCTACCCAATTGTCAGAAGAGCAAGGGCGTTGTCCACAACTTAAACTGTGATAGACATTGCAGTTATATTAGTAGAGCGTAAAGTCATTGCTAACATATGTATTTTTAATTCTCCATAATAATACTCATTGTTATTTACAATACATATTTCGTATATGTATATTGTTCTCACGTAGCACAAAAATATGTATCCATACTAATATTTTAATGCGGAAAACTGTTTGTTATATTAATTAAATACATTGTAAAACTTAATAATATTACTAATTGTTTAGCTATTTTATGATATTATGAATTTGAAATCATTTCTGTGATGCTTTTGTATAAAGGCTCATACTTACGTAGCTTGTACAAATGAAGAAAACGAAACGTCAATGTCATGACTTTACACGGAAATAATTTGGAAATAATGGGTAGCAATTGTTAATTTACTGTTTTTATTTAAATCATAATTCCGGATACGAAAATAAAATTCCTGAATGAAAATTATTACTTCTTTAGCGGCGTTGTGCACTTTTTGGGATAGGTAAAAAATGTAAAACTCGCGTCAGGACACGTGACCTGATCAAAAATTCGTAAGACGGAGCAGTTTCCTAAATTTAAAAAAATATTTTTACGCCATTTGTGGATTCTGCGCGATACTACTGTAGTTTGATATATATTTATGTATTATATGGTATAGATCCATTAGGGGGCGCTAATCTAAACATTGAGTTTTGTCAGCTCCTTATTAATTAATCTTTAAAAATTGTGTTTTCACTTCTGACGTGCAGTCCTACGACTGACAGTTTTTTTTTAAATATTATTTAGATTTTGCAACATGAAACATTGCTAGACCACTTTTGGTCAAGATCCTTTGGCAAAAGATTTACTTACTAGAATGTCCACGCGAACAGCTAGTACAATATAAATAGCCACTTTTTCTGACTGCTCCTATATATCGCAGCAATAGTTGAAAACGACCTGTTGCTGTATTTGTATACTTAATGTAATAATTCTCCCACGTTTCTTTTCACTATCGACTTTCATAGTGCGCGGATTGTAGTGAGTTTGATATTATATCGTTGTGATGTTGATGACGTGTTTTGACGTTGGATAAATTATACCCTGGGGAAGAACATAGGCTACTTTTTATCCCGGAAAAATGTACGATTACCGTGGAATAAATTTGAATTTCCACGCGAACGAAGTCCCGGGTAACAGCTAATGTGGCTGTATGTTTTAGATATTTAGTACATTTTCCATTTCGTTTTTTTGTGTTCAATAATTTCTAAAAGTCTCAAACTCTCTCTCTACTTTTGCTTTTTTTTGTGGTATAGGGGGCTAACGAGCAGACGGGTCACCTGATGGTAAATGACTACCGCCGCCCATAAGCACCTGCAACTCAAGAATCACAAGTACGTTGCCGGCCTTTAAGGTGGGAGTAGGGGAAGGGTGGAAGAGGGGGGGGAATTGCTTTACTGCCGGTTTTCTGTGAGGCCGTGGTATCACTCCAGTCGAGCCGGCCCATACGTGCCGAAGCATGGCTCAGATGGCTCTCCCACGAACAAGATATGTTAAAAATAATGTATATCTCAGTAGGACAAATATTGTCTATCTCTGAATTCAAATATTTTCTTTAAGTAACTGTGTTGTTTAAACACATGAATTTAACCTGTAAATAATTAATTCCAGAATTAGCGAACATCATATCAGATCTGCCAATATCAGATCGCCGCGCGGTCGGCTGCGAGAAGAAAACCTTGGAGACGCTCAACAAACTGTCGCCGCTGTCCGAGTACAGGAAGATGAAGGCTGAGGCCAACAAGGTAAAAAGCGTGGGGACCGCCTGATGGTAAGCGGGCACCGGTACTTATAAGCGCTCTCAACAGTAGTGATGTCTCTTGTCTTGCCAACGTTTCCAGAATAAGTCTACGTAAGAAGTGCAGGTTACCGCGGTCCTCTGGGAGTGCCCATATATCAGTCATGTAATTATAACTAATATTATAAATAGAAAGTCAGTTTGTTCGTTTGTTTGCTACGCTGTCACGGGTTAACTACTCAACCAATCTTCATAAAATTTTGCATACACCTCAGAGGTACAGAAAAGGAACCTTTATCCAGAAAAAGGAACTGTTCTCGAGGAATAGAAAAATATTTTTTAATGCGAGCGAAGACGCAGGCTTTTGCCTAGCTGGTTCAAATAAATCTGACCCACCTGCTAAGTACATACATCTTTTTTCTCTACATGTCTGTTACGTTTTATCACTTAAAACGCTGAACCAATTTTCGAAAATTATGGAACAGGAATTGACAAGGAGAAGGGCATGAGCTAGTTTTTTTCGCTAAAATAAAACTCGAAGTGAAGTGAAATATGGAATGAAAGTTTGTATGAGAGATATTCTACGCAGACGAAGTCGTGGCTACCAGCTATATAGTATATAATAAATCGGATATGATTACGACTGGTTTGTTGGTCGATTGATAAGTGATCCTGACTGCTGAGCCAGAGGGTTCCATTTCCATCCAGGGCAAATAATTGTGTGATGAGCATAATCATTTCGCTGGTTTGCGAGAATATCGACTTAAGTCAAAATTCAGTCGAATTGAACTAAGTACATAGGTACTAAGTAAATAATAAAGAAAATATTATTTTATCGTGAACAGAGATGCAAGCCGATTTCGTGCTAACATTCATTAGAAAGCGACAAGTTCATTATATATTTGAGACAAAATACTCCTTTTTTTTACTTGTGGATACCACCACGGGTCATCACCTTACCGGGGCTAACGGTAAGGTGGTATGTCGGACTTGAACCGACTAAAACCACACGGTGTTCCGTCACGGGGTCCTAATACCGGGGACTCAGGTGTACCCTAGAAAAGAAGTCCCTGTGAGCCCCGGCATGAGACAAAATACTCTAGCGGAAATCACAAATTCATTGCCATTCTCTGAAAATCAATAATTTTTAGTTGCGTCGCTATTCTCGAAAACCAGCGATTTGTTCTATGTCTGGGTGCAATTTATCTATACTACGTGTTTATTTAGTAATATATAAGTATGTTTATCAACAGTCTGGTTACCATAGTACAGGCAGGTACGTAGTATCACTAAATACCATTTTACTTAGCTTAACTTAACCTTTATCCTTAATAAGACACAATAGGAATTCGAAATGTGGTCATTTGAATTAATTGATTTATTTACTGTCGATATCAAGGTAGTTCTTGAGATGTACGGAATAAAAACGTGTTGCTTCAGAATTGGCAACGAACGTGTTACATTGATG